>JAVJIF010015224.1:0-81312 GCA_038442645.1 Agave tequilana | reverse complement strand
ATATGACTGCCTACAAATTTAAGCTCATCCTCAAACATCACCTCAAAACTTAAATCAACATTTTTTTTTAGAGCTGTGTAACTAACCAGAGCATCCCTAACCATTCATCCAAATATAAGAGTTCGTCCTCAAATAGATTTTCAGAGCTTTGATTAATTAGAGATTCTTGAATGAAGTTTTGAAAAGTATGATCATTGGTTGGCTCATCGAAGGTGAAGATACTCAAATCGATTTTTGTTTTCTCAAAGGAACTCTAAACTCAAGATCCTCAACACATGTTTTCTCATCATTGTGATCACACTCTTCAACAAAAAGTTCATTAAAAACAAAGGCTCATTATCCATGTAGGCATCCTTACAATTTTGATCATTGTGCTCCATTTTCTCCATATGAGTGGATGCAATTTTCTGCTCCTCAACACTTGTCTTTTTCACAGACTTAGAAAATTCATCCTCAAATTTCTTTTGAAGCAAAATTCATCATTGTCACATTTCTCTTCACATAAGATTCACTGGCTTTACATGAGTTGTATATGTAGCCAAATAATTTCTAAATCACTTCATCCAGACACTGAGGATCATTATCACGTTTGTACACCTCATTTTTCACAACTTCCTCAACTGGCTTCTCATGTTCAAGCTCTTCAATTGATTAAGATGAAATGGGGACTCGAAGGGGCATCTCGATGGAATGATTAGACATGTCACTATGGTCAATGATTGCTCTTCGGGTCTAACTGTTTGGCCTTTATTCATTTTATGAAAGTTGATGTGCTCTTGAATGGACATGGGTCGAGTTGGTAGTGGCTCAGGAACTAGTTGACTAGAAAAGGATCCTCCTCTTGCTCACTAACCAACTCATTGGCTGGCTTGTTTAAGCAGTCTCTAATGTCATAGAGCACTTACTTTGAAGTTTGCCTGAAAGTTTCAAAAGCTTCCTCTAGTGTTGGTTCCTTGTCCACCTAATTACCATTTAACCTCAATTTGCGAAAGTTGATGGAACTCTTGAACTTGATCTGGACTGTGGTTGAAATAGGTTGATTGAGATGAGTCATTATCTTATCCATGTGAGCACATGCCTCGATTACTGCTGATTGGTTTCGACTATAGTCTGCTTCATGGCTTTAAAACTCTTCTCTAATGTGCTTTCTTCATGCTCATTGTTAATCACCAAGACGGAGGTGGTGGTTCAATGTAGGACCATTAGGTTGAGAATTCTGATATGATTGGTCCCATGAAAATTAAGGACAATTCCAACCCTCCGAATTGAAGTTTGATGGTAAGGTTCGCTCGTAGGTCCTTGAAATGTCTGGAATTGATTTTGACCTGGTCCCAACGAATACCCTATCGAAGGACACTGTTCTAAAGGATGATTTGGATCTTGACAGTGATGGCAACTCCTTTGATGGTATGAAGGAAATTGAGTATTCGTAGAATGGATGTATTCATTAAAGTCAGAAAGAGAGGTGGTGGATGGAAAGAGGGTTTGGCCTATAAAAGGATCATAACCAAATGAATTGGATAAGCCATGGGGAAGGATTTTTTTTAAATTTTTTTAATTTGTTTTATTTTTTGAATTTTTTTTGAATTTTGAATTTTTTTTTTACAATCCGGTATAGGTGTCAAAACTAAAGATAGAACACCGTGTCCCGGCAACGCGCGCAAAACTTGTTGGGGAGATTCTCTCCTCGTTTTAAATAACCGCAAGTGCACGGTCGTTTGATGTAGCACTTGAGGGTCGGTCTACAGGACAGGTGGTTCTTTTAGTTTCAACACCTCTATGCGAATTGATCAAAAGGTTTTGTGGGAGTTTGTTCTGACTATGTGTTAATTTAGAAAAGTCAAGCACCTAGAATCGAATCCTCTAAAACTAGAATCAAGCGGCCAATCTCGTTTCTCCATACTAGTCTATTATTAGTCACCAAATCTCTATTTTCTATTAGCAAAGTAAGTCTGAAACACTATTCTAAGCACAGGGTATTATCTGCATCACATGGTCCATCAAAGGTGAATAAATGACTATATAAATTAAAAGCAGAAAACGGTAAACTCTAAGTATGGACCATTGACTATTGATACATATCCTGTCAATAAACTAGTGACTCTAGAAATAATCTCCTAAAAGTTGTCGGTCATTGGTGTGCAAATAACCCTATATAGGAGATCTAACGAATGACCAAAATTCTATCAGCCTAAGTTCATCTCCCTAAATGCAAGAGGGGGTCTACTTATGCATGATACAACTAACAATGATACAATCTCATAAATTAATCATACTTAAATAATTAAATAATTAACAACTAAATCAGTTTAAGACTATTTAAATTTAACTAAATAATTAATTGCAAACACTAATTAATTAAACTAATCAAACTAAACTAATAATTAAAAAAAAAAACGTCCTTTGATCTGTAAAAGCATGCCGCCTCCATGATGAAAGCAAAAAAAAGGGGAGGGGGAATATTTTCTAATAATAATGTGCCAAAACTCCCAAAATACAAAGGCTAAAAGTTAACAAAAACCTAGATTTTATTAAAGGTAGCTAAAAAAATTAACACCAAGGCAAAAAAAAAAACAAAAAACAAAACCTAGCTGACGGCCCCCCATACAGCCCCAGTTTTTTTCCTTATATAATGAAGATATTTTACAAAAAAGCCCCTCAACAAATACATATTACAAATTAATTCAGTTTTACTCAGGCTGATTTTGAAATGGCCAATACGGATAACTAAACAGTCGATTCAGCAAAACCTCTCAACACAAAAGTTGTAGATTTTCGATTCTCTTTTCATAGACATCTTGAATTGACCTCCTTCAGAGTTTTATAGAAGAAGTTATGGTCAAAATACCGAACACGCTTGAAAAGCAACCCTCAATCTTTACAAATTGCGTGATTTCATTGCTGAAAGTAATTGGATTTCTCTTTCTCTTTTCTTTTACCTTGTTTCCTGCAAAATTCAATCAAATATACCCGAGTAGCATTATTTATATACAATAATAGATAATTAGGAGTATGAAAATATGATAAAATTGTGCTCAATAACTCCTTCCTAGGAAGAGTATAAGCCTTTACACTTACTTTTCTCAATGGGAGACAATCTCTTAACTACGATGAGGTGTCTGCTGCACTTGTGAGTTATGAAGTAAGGAGACAGGACCGACTGCCTTCTTCGAGAAGCACAACAGCAAAGGCATTGGAGGGAAGAGGCAGAAGTTCCAATAGGAGGAAGAGACGATCGGGGAGATCAAAGTCCAGATTAGGCTTCAGAAATCTGAAGAAGAATCAGTGTTCCTTATGCAAGGAATTAGGACACTGGAAAGCTGAATGCCCGAAGGCCAAAGTAAGAAGGTGGAGTCTAAGACTGAGGCAAATCTTGCAAAGTTGTCAGTACTCCGCAGTACCTCACAGGCAGATGGATCAGACTCGGACTCATCGTATTCTCTTTCTCTGTTACTACCCCTACTGTTTGTAACTCAGATAATACTAAGTGGATCTTGGATATAGGAGCCACCTATCATGTGTGTCCGAACAGGGCCTGGTTTTCTAGCTTTGAGAAGCTGGACTGTGTTACACGGTCATGGGGGATGACCACCGTGTAATATAGAAGGGATGGGTACAGTCCGTATCAAGATGGATGATGGGATAGTACGAGATTGAAGAGGTGAGGTATGTATCTCACTCAAAGGAATCTTATCTCTGTTGTGTGCTTTGGAAGCATTGTGTCTGGTGAAATCTTTTCGAGATGGTGTTCTCAAGAGATCAAAGGCTCGATGGTGGTGATGAAGGGAGGTCGGCCAGGATAATCTCTACTACTTGAAGGGTAGTACGGTTATAGGTCAGGGGGAGCTTCTAATTCTTCAGATGATGGTTGCACGGAGGTCTGGCAGGTGAAGGTCGGACATGGAGGTGAAAGGTCTTTGCAAGCTCCGGCAAAGAAGGGATCGTTGGAAGGTGATGCTACCTGCAACTTGAAAGGTGAACACAGAGTTCTGGACAAGATGTAACACCCCATCCTCAGAATACGAACTCAGATGCGTATCCTGATTTTTTTCCTCAAAAAAAAAAACACTTTGTTATTTTTAATTATTATTTTCTCTTATTTATTTCTCTTACAATGGCAGTACTACATGATTTGATCTCTCTGGTACTCAGATTGGGTCAATTTTAGTTTTAAACACTATTTCCCAATATTTTAGATTTTTCATGATTTTTCAGATTTTTTCTGAATTATTTTTATAAACACCCTAAAATCGGGAGTAATCGGTACCGCTGGTTTATTCCTGGATTTTTCATTTACAAATGGAGTCAAATTTGGAGAAACCGCTTTCCCATATTTGCTTAGAATAATATTTAATATCTTATTCTTTTTTGAGAATTTTCAGAATTTATCAGATTTCTGCCAGATTGATTTGGTGTCGACCGACTTTGGCGGCCGATTCCAAGATTTTTAATTTAAAAACTATAAATAATTTCTTGAAACGAATTTCACCATGATTCTTAAAATAATATTCTTGATTTTGAGAATTTTTGCGGGTCGTTCCGAGATACTTGATTTTCGGACGATTTCGGTATTTTTCCGAAAGTTTTCCGCATCCGCAACCGAATCCCGGAATCCGCCACTCTAATTATTTTCACTTTTTCTTTCAGAGAATATCTTCCTTTTTTCATTTTCTTTTTCTTTTTCCTTTTTCTTTCTTCCTTTCCTTCCACCAAATTCTCCATTCTTCCATTATCTTCTACAACTTTCCACCAAAAATATCTAAACACCCAAAAATATCTTCTCCAAAATATCCAACCTCTCTCCCATCACCATGGGGACAAGAGAGGGACACCTCACCCTCTCCATTTTACAAAAACCCCCTCTCTAAATATTTATTTACATCACCTTCACAAATCCAATTCCTATATAAACCTTTCCTTCTTCATTTCACTTCATTTTTCTCTTCACCAACACCTTAACCACCACCAACTCCTCCTTCATCTCCACCACAACCACCACCACTACAACTTCTCTAACTTCCTACCTTCATCTTCTTCCTCCTCCATCTCCATTTAAACTACCACAACTCCAAAAACTCCACCAAAGCCTCCACCTTCTCCTTTACCTTTTCCAAAACTACCACTACAACAAAACCTCTCCACAAAACCACCACCCCATCTTCTTCTCAAGGGCCGGCCACCTCCTTTGGATTGGGGCCGAGCTCTTCTTCGTCGGTAACATCTCCGGTGATTATTCCGGTAATCGTTTACGATTATTCCGGTAATCATTCCGGTGACGATTACAACGACAACACTAACGACACCACCACCATATGTTTATAACCTTTTTCATCACCATCATCTCTACTAATTTCACCACCATCTTCACTTCCACCATCAAGTTCACCATCACAACACCACCTTCATCTCCACTACTTCCTTTACTTTCTTTTATTACTCCACCAAAATCCCTTCTTTACCAAATACCACCACCACCAACAAAATCATCTTCCCTTTCCTCTCCTCCTCCCTCTCCTTGGGGCCGGCCACTCCCTAGGCCAACACCAAGGGGTGGCGCACCACCCTAGGGCCGGCGGCCACCCAAAGGCCAAGCCCCTCTTTCCTTTGCTCGCTTGGTATTTTTCCTCTCCCGGGGAATCGGACGAACAAGCTTCAAAAGTGGCGTTTTAGGCGAGTGATTTTCCTCGCCAGAAAATAGACTTGTATTAAAATCATTATTATGTTGTCCTTGGTAGCAGTGCGATGTGGTTGTACAGGTGTGTGTGTTGTAATCTGTGGATATGTCCCGGACTGATATATTGTAATGCTTATAATAGGATAGAACAACTCGTGCGACCATTCAGCCTTCGGTCTCTCACCATCTTGAAAGAGAGGTGATTGGGACCGTCAGGTTTCTCAGTTCAGCCTCTGGTCTCTCACTATCTCGAAAGAGAGGTGATTGGGACCGTCAGTTTCTCAGCTCCATCTGGTTAGCATACTTAGCGCTCAGCGCTTTATTCACTAAATCCATCCAGGCAAGTTGCTACCGGACCTTCCACTCATATTCTAAAAACGAGTCGTCCCGGTAACCTCGCCAAGCGTATTAGTGTCTAAACTCTGTTCGCTACCTGTGCCTCCAGCATACTCAGCTCCACTTGGTTGTATCACTTGTCAACCGATATGTTACCACCCGACATACTACTACCAGATAATTGCCCTTGTTATTACATGACTTGTCACTTGACGAATATCACCCTCTTGTCATGCTATCACTTGACACCCGGCATGATACACTTGACTCTTATGATTATCACGACTACGGGAATGATAACCTGACATCTTGATTTCTACTTGATACATTATAGTACATACTGTACTCCTGATACATGTATTCCTGACTTGTTCCTGCTCATTCCCGGAATCTGATAAATACATAATAAATCAAAAATAAAAAGGGACAACTTGCATCGGGTCGGGGGAAACTCGCGGCTATCAATACTGTTCGTGTTTACAGTGGTATTAGGCATGTTGTTCAACTAAAACTTTCGGTCTGACCTGTGGGCCTCCAGGCGACCGAGGGAGTGCTGGCTCCCTCATTCCTGGTACCATCATGATTAGGGCATTCATAAGACCCTCCTGATTTGCCTTGCGGTAGGTTCCGTTCTCCAGCAACGGAACATCCTGGGCCGTGGTCCCGGGTATGCACGGGACCCACTGTAAACATTGTTCGTTGATACCCCCGCTGGTTTCCAATAACAGCCTCAACTTACTCAGATGTGGATGTATGTGAAGTAGGACGCTATGGCACATACCTAGACATATGAGTAAGATGAGTAATAAGATTAAGCATTTAAAAGTGATAATAACGATTCATTCGAGTTTGCCAGTTATAGCACATTGTGTCTCCTTTACATGCTTCTTATTCATAATGCTATATCAACTCTCATACTCTTACCTCTTATGCCACTTGGCTGTAATCTGAACATTTGTTTGGGAGGTTCTGACTCCCTTGAATTTGTATGTTTAGGTTCCGAAGCTTGGATTGAAGTGGAGCCCTCCACCGAAGATCAAGCTTTCCTCTCAGAGCAGGCTGACTAGTCTCGATTCCTTTCGTACCTGACTCTTCCTTCTATCTCGCGGATTTTCCTTCAGCTCGTGAGCATCTTGTATTCATATTGTAAATTTTACTTTTGTATCTGGCTGTGATATAAGATACTTGTAATAGTATATCACACTCGGTGATAACTTTGTACTCCTCATGTTGGCATGTATAATACTACGTGTTTTCGTACTGTGATTCTTGCATGTACTGATGCTTAGCGTATATACGTGAGGGTATTTCTGACTTGCGTATATACGTCGCAGTAACGTCTCCGTACCCGCAGGATCGGGCGTTACAGGTTGGTATCAGAGCCTAGGCTCTCACACCTACAGTACAATCAAGCAGCAAATTAATGGAATATTAATTTGCAATTGCTATGCATGAGTCTCGGTTATACAATCCAACTACAATGTACGAAGTTATCTATTCCTTCTTGACTCCTTCCCTATGTCCTAAAATCCTTCTATCTTTCCAGTTTCCAGTCATCTTTTACCAACATAACGATGGATAGAAGGACGGGTCGTAACAGCTCCGGACAATTACCAAATGGACCCACGGGAGAGAATGCTGATATTCTGAGGGTTATCCAGAATATGATGGAGAATCAACAACAGCAAACAGAACTCCTTCGGCAAGGATTAACAACTCCTAAGGAACAAAGGCCGGGGAATGTATCAGACTTCAGGCGGCTGCAGCCGGCAATATTCACAGGAGGAGAGAGACCACTAGATGCCGAATATGGCTGATCGACACCACAGATCTCTTGAATGCAGCCCGGGTCCCAAAAGAAAATCAGGTAGAGGTCGCCAAGATTCAACTAAAAGATATAGCCAGGACCTGGTGGCTAGCTGAGGAAGCAAGACTGGAAAAACCCATCACTTGGGACCAGTTTTTCTAAGAGCTTTTATAATAGATTCTTCCCTACCACAGCTCAGAGAGAGATGGAAGAACAGTTCATCCGACTTCAGCAATGGAACCGGTCTGTGGATGAGTATGCCGCTGAGTTCTTAAGGCTTAGCCGCTTTGCTTCATATATGGTGACAGACGAAGAGAAGCGAGCAAGTAGATTCCAACAGGGCTTACAAATGGATATTCAAGTCCTTTTGATTCCTCAACAGCTGAAAACATATGCCCAGGTCCTCACTATAACTAGGGAGGTGGAGCGAGGACTGGAGAAAAAGAAACTTAACCTGATAAGGAATCAGGCCATGAAGAGGCCACTTCCACAAATGGGGAGAGGAGGTCCATTTAGAGCTGCAAAAGTTTCGACAATGAGACGACCATTTTGACCAGCCCCCTTCCAGACAACCCAATCATTTCCTTTTTGTAATTATTGCCAGAAACCAGGTCACTCTCAACAAAATTGCCGTAGGGCAAATGGATTATACTTGGTATGTGGTTCCAGTGACCATACAATAGAAGGCTGTCCCCATAAAAGGACAGGAATAGTGAACCAAGCCTTGCCAGTACCTCCAATACCAAATGGACAGAGGAACCAGGGACCAATGGCTAGAAGGGCCCCTCCCCCTCCCCGACAGCAAGTGATCCGCCCAGTCCAAAGGGGAGTTAGGACTACAGCTGGTCGCGGAAGGGGACAAGCTTACAACTTGACGGCGGAAGAGGCCGAGACTTCTGAAGAAGTGGTGACAGGTAAGATCAGGGTACACTCAAAACCTGTTCTAGCCCTCTTTGATTCGGGTGCTTCTCATTGTTACATATCAGATCATTTCGTTGCCTTGCATTTTATACCTGTTAAGTCTTTAGACCACCAATGGAGATTAGTACCGGGAATTGTGTAGTCATTTCCAATAAAATTTGTATCGATTGCCCTGTAGAACTATGTAACAGGACATTGGCCATAGATATGCTCGTACTAGATACCAAAGAGTACGACGTAATCTTAGGCATGACCTGGCTCAGCAAATACTATGTGGTTATTGATTGTCGGGAGAAGAAAATTAATTTCAGAATTCCACTTCAGCCTGAATTTCAATTTAACGGGGAACTTAAGTCTGCCAAGAGAAAAACTCAGATGACTACTACCGAGATTCAGAATAAGGGAGTACCGGTTTGGGATGAATTCCCAGAAGTGTTTGCTGAAATCTCAGGACTCCCACCTGACAGAATGATTGAGTTCTCCATTGATACCATTCCAGGCACAGTTCCAATATCCAAAGCTCCGTACAGAATGGCACCCACTGAGTTAGAGATTCTAAAGAAACAGCTGCAAGAATACTCTGATAAGGGGTTAATTAGGCCGAGTACTTCACCATGGGGAGCTCCAGTGCTATTGGCAAACAAAAAGGATGGTGGTAAACGGTTATGTATAGACTATAGAGAATTGAACAAAGTTACCATCAAGAATAAGTATCCCTTACCAAGAATAGATGATCTTTTTGACCAACTTCATGGAGCCCGAGTATTTTCTAATTGGATCTACAATCAGGTTATCACCAGCTAAAGGTAAAGAAAGAAGATATTCCAAAGACAGCATTCAGGACTCGCTATGGTCATTACGAATTTCTAGTCATGCCCTTTGGAGTTACCAATGCCCCTGCAGTCTTTATGGATTTGATGAACAGAGTGTTCTCACCATATTTAGATCAGTTTGTGGTTGTATTTATAGATGACATCTTGATATATTCCAAGAACGACAGAGAGCATGCAGAACACTTGAGGGTAGTATTGCAGACTCTATAGCAGGAACAACTTCATGCTAAGCAGAGCAAGTGTGACTTCTGGTTAAACTGTATAGCTTTCCTTGGACATATGATTTCAGAAGAAGGAATTTCAGTTGACCCCAGCAAAATCCAGGCAGTAAAGGACTGGCCAATTCCAAAGACGGTAACAGAAATTAAGAGTTTTATTGGATTAGCTGGATATTACAGACGTTTTGTCCAAGATTTCTCTAAGATCGCAGCCCCGTTAACAAAGCTCACCCGAAAAGGAGAAAAGTATATATGGACAGAGGAATGTACTGCAACATTTGAACAATTAAAGAAAAGACTCATTACATCTCCAGTCTTGAGGACTCACTCAGGAAGAGGAGGGATGGTTATATACAGTGATGCATCAGGAAAAGGCCTGAAGTGCGTATTAATGCAGCATGATCATGTCATAGCTTATGCATCCAGGCAATTGAAATCACATGAGAGAAATTACCTAACTCATGACTTAGAGCTGGCAGCAGTAATATTCGCATTAAAGATCTGGAGGCATTATCTTCTGGGAGACAAGGTGTTAATCTACACTGATCACAAAAGTCTTAAGTATATTTTCACGCAGAAAGAACTAAACATGAGACAAAGACGGTGGCTGGAATTGATGACGGACTATGATATAGACTTACAGTACCATCCTGGCAAGGTCAATACAGTACCAGATGCATTGAGCAGGAAGCCAGAAAAATAAATACTAGTACAACTCACTCAACGGAAGGAGTTGATTCAGGACATCATAAAATTGGACTTAATGCTAGTTCAAGGAATGGATAAGTCAGGAAAGTAATGACTTTTCAGATCCAACCAACCCTGATGGATGAAATTAAGAAAGCTCAAAAGGAAGACCCCAGGTTACAGAAATTCAGAGCTCAAGTAGAGGCTGGATTAAGAACTGATATCCGTATTCATTCGGATGATGCACTTTACTTTGGTAACAGAATTTGTGTACCACAAGGAGAAGTTCGACAGAAAATTCTGGCAGAGGCACACAGTTCGGCTTATTCCATACACCCAGGCGGAACTAAAATGTATCAAGACATAAAGCAGCAGTTTTGGTAGAATGCTATGAAGAGGGAGATAGCCCAGTATGTGGCCAAGTGCTTGGTTTGCCAACAGATAAAGATAGAACACCAGAGAACGGCTGGACTTCTACAACCCTTACCGAAACCCGAATGGAAGTGGGAACATATCACCATGGATTTTGTTACGTCTCTACCCCGCAGTCCTAAGGGTAATAATGCAATATGGGTAATCATCGATCGCCTCACAAAATCAGCTCACTTCATAGGCCAAACAACAGAAGTTCTGGCAGATAAATATATGAAGGAAATAGTTCGTCTGCATGGAGTTCCGGTTAGCATCGTATCGGATAGAGACACAAGATTCCGATCGCATTTCTGGGAAAGCCTCCAAGAAAGCCTAGGAACTCGTCTGAAATTCAGTACTTCATATCACCCTCAGACAGACGGACAATCTGAACGAACTATCCAAATTCTTGAAGACATGCTGCGAGCCTGCATGATTGAATTCAAAGGGTCATGGGAAGACTATCTTCATTTGGCCGAATTCTCTTATAATAACAGCTATCAGGCCAGTATCAAGATGGCTCCATTTGAAGCTTTGTATGGCAGAAAATGTAGGTCACCGTTATGTTGGGACGAAGTCGATGAGAGAAGACTTTTGGGGCCAGATATACTAGTTCAGACAATAGATAAAGTCAGAATTATCAGGGATCATCTCCGTGCAGCGCAGAACCGGCAGAAGAGTTGGGCAGACATTAATAGAAGACCATTGGAATTCAGAACATGTGATCATGTATTTTTAAAGATATCACCAACAAAAGGGGTAATCCGATTCGGTACTCGCGGGAAACTTAGTCCGAGATATATCGGCCCATTCGAGCTTTTGGATCGCGTGGGAGATGTAGCTTACCGATTGGCATTACCACCGTCATTGGAAGGAATTCATAATGTCTTTCATATATCACAGCTACGGAAGTATGTCAAGGATGAAAGTCATATTCTAAATCACTCTGAATTGGAACTACAACCAGATCTGTCCTATAAAGAACAACCGATGGCCATTCTGGACAAAAGTATCAAGACTCTGAAGAATAAGGCAATACCGTTAGTATTGGTTTCTTGGAATAGGCATGTTCCAGGGGAGGCCACGTGGGAACGAGAGGATGTTATTCGTGAGCGTTACCCTCAACTATTTACATTTTAGTTGGTAAAATTCTTTCTTCCTAGTCTTCTCTACCGTCATTTCCCCTTCCTGAAATTTGAGTATGAAATTTTTTGTAAGGTGGATGGATTGTAACACCCCATCCTCAGAATACGTACTCAGATGCGTATCCTGATTTTTTTCTCAAAAAAAAAACACTTTGTTATTTTTAATTATTATTTTCTCTTATTTATTTCTCTTACAATGGCAGTACTACATGATTTGATATCTCTGGTACTCAGATTGGGTCAATTTTAGTTTTAAACACTATTTCCAATATTTTAGATTTTTCATGATTTTTCAGATTTTTTCTGAAATTTTTATAAACACCCTAAAATCGGGATTAATCGGTACCGCTGGTTTATTCCTGGATTTTTCATTTACAAATGGAGTCAAATTTGGAGAAACCGCCTTCCCATATTTGCTTAGAATAATATTTAATATCTTATTCTTTTTTTGAGAATTTTCAGAATTTATCAGATTTCTGCCAGATTGGTGTCGACCGACATTGGCGGCCGATTCCAAGATTTTTAATTTAAAAATTATAAATAATTTCTTGAAACGAATTTCACCATGATTCTTAAAATAATATTCTTGATTTTTGAGAATTTTTGGGGTCGTTCCGAGATACTTGATTTTTAGACGATTTCGGTATTTTTCCGAAAGTTTTCCGCATCCGCAACCGAATCCCGGGAATCCGCCACTCTAATTATTTTCACTTTTTCTTTCAAGAGAATATCTTCCTTTTTTCATTTTCTTTTCCTTTTTCCTTTTTCTTTCTTTCCTTTTCCTTCCACCAAATTCTCCATTCTCCCATTATCTTCTACAACTTTCCACCAAAAATATCTAAACACCAAAAATATCCTCTCCAAAATATCCAACCTCTATCCCATCACCATGGCCGGCCAAGAGAGGGACACCTCACCCTCTCCATTTTACAAAAATCCCCTCTCTAAATATTTATTTACATCACCTTCACAAATCCAATTCCTATATAAACTTTCCTTCTTCATTTCACTTCATTTTCTCTTCACCAACACCTTAACCACCACCAACTCCTCCTTCATCTCCACCACAACCACCACCACTACAACTTCTCTAACTTCCTACCTTCATCTTCTTCCTCCTCCATCTCCATTTAAACTACCACAACTCCAAAAACTCCACCAAAGCCTCCACCTTCTCCTTTACCTTTTCCAAAAACTACCACTACAACAAAACCTCTCCACAAAACCACCACCCCATCTTCTTCTCAAGGGCTGGCCACCTCCTTTGGATTGGGCCGAGCTCTTCTTCGTCGGTAACATCTCCGGTGATTATTCCGGTAATCGTTTATGATTATTCCGGTAATCATTCGGTGACGATTACAACGACAACACTAACGACACCACCACCATATGTTTATAACCTTTTTCATCACCATCATCTCTACTAATTTCACCACCATCTTCACTTCCACCATCAAGTTCACCATCACAACACCACCTTCATCTCCGCTACTTCCTTTACTTTCTTTTATTACTCCACCAAAATCCATCTTCTTTACCAAATACCACCACCACCAACAAAATCATCTTCCCTTTCCTCTCCTCCTCCCTCTCCTTGGGGCCGGCCACTCCCTAGGCCAACACCAAGGGGTGGCGCACCACCCTAGGGCCGGCGGCCACCCAAAGGCCAAGCCCCCCTTTCCTTTGCTCGCTTGGTATTTTTCCTCTCCCGGGGAATCGGACGCACAAGCTTCAAAAGTGGCGTTTTAGGCGAGTGATTTTCCTCGTTAGAAATAGACTTGTATTAAAATCATTATTATGTTGTCCTTGGTAGCAGTGCGATGTGGTTGTACAGGTGTGTGTGTTGTAATCTGTGGATATGTCCCGGACTGATATATTGTAATGCTTGTAATAGAATAGAACAACTCGTGCGACCATTCAGCCTTCGGTCTCTCACCATCTTGAAAGAGAGGTGATTGGGACCGTCAGGCTTTTCAATTCAGCCTCCGGTCTCTCACTATCTCGAAAGAGAGGTGATTGGGACCGTCAGGTTTCTCAGCTCCATCTGGTTAGCATACTTAGCGCTCAGCGCTTTATTCACTAAATCCGTCCAGGCAAGTTGCTACGGACCTTCCACTCGTATTCTAAAAACGAGTCGTCCCGGTAACCTCGCCAAGCGTATTAGTGTCTAAACTCTGTTCGCTACCTGTGCCTCCAGCATACTCAGCTCCACTTGGTTGTATCACTTGTCAACCGATATGTTACCACCCGACATACTACTACCAGATAATTGCCCTTGTTATTACATGACTTGTCACTTGACGAATATCACCCTCTTATCATGCTATCACTTGACACCCGGCATGATACACTTGACTCTTATGATTATCACGACTACGGGAATGATAACCTGACATCTTGATTTCTACTTGATACATTATAGTACATACTGTACTCCTGAGATACATGTATTCCTGACTTGTTCCTGCTCATTCCCGGAATCTGATAAATACATAATAAATCAAAAATAAAAAGGGACAACTTGCATCGGGTCGGGGGAAACTCGCGGCTATCAATACATGTTCGTGTTTACAGTGGTATTAGGCATGTTGTGCAACTAAAACTTCGGTCTGACCTGTGGGCCTCCAGGCGACCGAGGGGAGTGCTGGCTCCCTCCTTCCTGGTACCATCATGATTAAGGGCATTCATAAGACCCTCCTGATTTGCCTTGCGGTAGGTTCCGTTCTCCAGCAACGGAACATCCTGGGCCGTGGTCCCGGGTATGCACGGGACCCACTGTAAACATTGTTCGTTGATACCCCCGCTGGTTTCCAATAACAGCCTCAACTTACTCAGATGTGGATGTATGTGAAGTAGGACGCTATGGCACATACCTAGACATATGAGTAAGATGAGTAATAAGATTAAGCATTTAAAGTGATAATAACGATTCATTTGAGTTTGCCAGTTATAGCACATTGTGTCTCCTTTACATGCTTCTTATTCATAATGTTATATCAACTCTCATACTCTTACCTCTTATGCCACTTGGCTGTAATCTGAACATTTGTTTGGGAGGTTCTGACTCCCTTGAATTTGTATGTTTAGGTTCCGAAGCTTGGATTGAAGTGGAGCCCTCCACCGAAGATCAAGCTTTCCTCTCAGAGCAGGCTGACTAGTCTCGATTCCTTTCGTACCTGACTCTTCCTTCTAGCTCACGGGATTTTCCTTCAGCTCGTGAGCATCTTGTATTCATGTTGTAAATTTTACTTTTGTACCTGGCTGTGATATAAGATACTTGTAATAGTATATCACACTCGGTGATAACTTGTACTCCTCATGTTGGCATGTATAATACTACGTGTTTTCGTACTGTGATTCTTGCCTGTACTGATGCTTAGCGTATATACGTGAGGGTATTTCTGACTTGCGTATATACGTCGCAGTAACGTCTCCGTACCCGCAGGATCGGGGCGTTACACAAGAAGAAGGTGAAATTCAGCACCAGTACTCACCACTCAGAAGGTCTTCTTGATTGTGTTCACCTAAGCGTTTGGGGACCTGCTAAGACTGCATCGCTTGGAGGTCACAGGTACTTTGTCTCTTTTGTTGATAGTTTATCTAGGCATTGTTGGATATATCCCATGAGACAAAGGTGTGAAGCCCTAGATATGTTGGTGAAGTGGAGAGGAAGAATGGAGAAGCAGATTGGTAGGAAGATCAAGGAGCTATAGATTGGTAATGTTGGAAGAGACATGAACCAATTCCTTCGATTTGGCCAGAACACCGGTATTGCTACTCACTTCACAAAGGTATAAATGGGTTGGCTAAGGAAGTAAACTGTTCCTTGCTAGAGAAGGCTCAGTGGTTGTTGTCTAATGCAGGATTAGAAAAATCGTTTTGGGCTGAGGCGATTGTGTATGCTAGCCATCTCATGAATAGATCGACTGCGATAGGAGGTAAAGCTCTATTAGAAATGTGGTCTAGAATACCTGCTCAAGATCATGGTTTGCTGCGGGAATTTGGAAGTCTGACCTACTTCAGTGCCAAGAATGACAAGGTGAATCCGCGAGCAAAGAATTTTGTGTTTTTAGGTGTCAAAAGGAATGGCTACAGGTTGTGGGACCCCAGAAACAAGAAGATCGTGATGAGTAGGCATGTCACATTTGGAGAGACTTCAGTGTTGAAGTCCACTGTCTCTCAGCAGGTGGAGAGGACGGAGACCAAGGAAGTATCGCAGCAGGTGGAGGTTGATGCTACTCCACCATCTCCAGTTGGTTCGACATTAGAGAAGACTTCACCGGATGTGACACCGGGTGGAGATCATGTAGCCAGGGTTGATGCTGAACAGGTTGAAGACATTGTTGAGGATGTCGAGTTGTTTGCAGCCATTGGAACTAAGGTAAAACCACGCTCGTGGTTAAAGAAGCATGAATTTCAAGCTTGTGATCGCGACAAGCTCAAGTTGAAGGTCGTTGTTCTCCATGATGGTCGTGAGGAGGTTCATAGGACTCAGTCAGATAGGTTTGCTGCTGCAAATTCAGGTACAAGTGCTTGAGCTTGATGGAGCTCATTTAAATGAACTACGGTTGGCTTGATCCTTTGGGCAAGGTACGTAGGCAGCCGTAAAGGCGCAGCCATTTGGTGATGCAACCCGTATGAAGCTGTTTGGGTTCTCGAGAAGCTGATTGGAACTTCACGTAGAGGTGAAGAGTTGTGGCCGATTGGAGCTTCACGTAGAGGTGGAGAGACTTCACGTAGAGGTGAAGTGTTGTGGCCGGTTTAGACTTCACGTAGAGGTGAAGAGTTGGACTTCACGTAGAGGTGAGGTGTTGTGATCTCGATGAACAGGTTGATCTTCTGGTGAGAAGATGTTGAGCTTACATAAGGAGTGGTGTGCATCCAGTTGAAGCCGATGATGGTGTTTGGTGTGCTCTACGCAGACTTGGTTGGACCGTCAGCTGAAGACATGTAGACTAGATAGAGCTAGTTAGTTGGAGAGTCAGTGTTGGCTCAAGATGAGTTCTTCGTGAGGTCGTGAAGTTGCGGAGTAGGAGCCACGTTCGGTGATCGGCATGTATGAAAGTTCTCCTAAGGTGAAGTATTGGGAAGGCATGTGTGGTGCATTCCAGTGGATAGCTGAGCTACAAATTCCAAGCCGAGATCGTGTGTCGATTTCGCCGAGATCGTGTGTCGATTTCGTCCGATGCGCGCAAGCCGAGATCGTATGTCGATTTCGCTAGGTGATAGACTGGGGTACGTTGGAGATCGGCTCAGATTTTGAAAAATCTTCACCGAGGTGGAGAATTGTTGGGAGAGAGGAGATAGAGGAGATGGAAGAAGATAGCACAGAGATCGGACGACAAAGGAACGAGAAAACGGCGCATGGAGCAGGCCTGATATGCTCCCGGTCGACCGGCCCGGTCGACCGGCGTGCACGGGTGTGCACAGGAAGGAGAGGTCGACCGGCCCCGGTCGACCGACTGAAGTGGCCTCGCTCTCGGGTAGGCGCGGTCGACCGGCCGGTCGACCGACCACCGTGGCATGGGTCGGTCGACCGGCCGGTCGACCGACGGACGCGGCTGGAGTTTCCTTTTAGGATTCAAATTCCTTTTCTGATTGGGATTGAATCCAACCTGGGTTTCATAAACTCAGAGACTCTGTGGCTATAAATAGAGGCTAGAGGCCTCATGTATTGTATCCCTGAGAGAAGAAAAAGAATCCCTTACCTCCCTCAAGTGTTCTCTCTTGTAATAGTTGTATTGATTGTTGAATCAATAAGATCTCTCTCCCCCTTGCCCTGAGGACGTAGGCACGTTGGCCGAACCTCGTTAAATTTGTGCGTTGATTGCTTTTCTCTATTGGTGGTTGTTCCTTCTGTGTTGATTGTTTTTCCGGCTGCATCGAGTCTCCGCCAGGAGGGCGGATTCCTCAAGATCAAGTGGTGGTTGTTGTGTCTCTTCTTCCGCGAACCGCTGCGCACAACGAGTGGTGTCTGGGGGCGCAACAATTTTTTCTTATTTTTACAAGAGTTTCTTTCCCTTCTTATTAAATTTTTTTTTTTTTCCTTTTTTTCTTCTTTTGAGTTCTATTGAGAAGTGAGAGTGGCCGGCAGAGACTTCTCTCATCGTTGATAAGTTTAGGACCTTTGAGTTACGTATTGAATTTGTAATCTTCATGACTCGTGACTTGAACCATACAATACTTTCGTATTTATTTATTTATTTTTTAGTGGTCAATGATTCTATCAAAGAGCTGAAAATTTCTGTTCAAAGTCAGTAAAATTTTGGCACCCTAGATTAGTATCCAGACGCCACATGTTTGCCCAAAGAGACGGGGGAACAAGTCAAAGAAATAAGAACCGTAGACAGTGAAACAAGCAAGTTCTTCGATGCCTTTTCTGTCCACAACATGCATGCAATGCACCGGTCAACAAAAGACGTGGATACGATCTCAGGGGGGTCTGCTAGGTGCAATCTTCCTACCTGCCCCTCATCTGCATCTGCTGTTACACGGTGCCTCTTGTGAACAGTATGAGAACTGAATACTCTCTCTTCAAATTTAAGACAGCATTACATGATTATTATCATGTTTCACGAGCTATTTGAAAAGTAAGCATGTCAACATCTACAAAGACCAGACAAAGTCCAATACACCCCGGGATCTTCTTTTTTCTAATAATGCTCGGGGGAGATGAAAGTCTTGATTATTTGCTGCCATATTGGCCGGCCGCAGTTGAGGCGTGGACAAAATTGCACAATCATGGGGACATTAATCTGAGTTCCCTTTGCTGGGAACGACAACGCGGCAGAAAAAGGAAGAAGAAAAAATACAGGATATCAAAAATATCAGAAATTTATGTGAAAAATTTAAATTAAAAAAAATCACAGAGTCATATAAAAATTTACTATTTTCACAGAGAGATTACAAGAGAGATAGAGAGAACCTCACAGCCCCTCTATATAATAGCACTCGATAGCACTCGATTATCATCGAGTTCGCTCTTACCGTCTAATCATAATAACGGTGCACCTCTTTTTTTTAGAGATAAGTAGGACTACAAGCTATAAAATTACTAAACTACCCTTGATGTGTTCCCTAAGTTTCGCTTGCAAAGATGCTTTCAGACTGAACCGCTCTTTCAGGCTGGACTGGTGTAACACTATGTTCCCAGAATACGTATCTCGATTTTTCGCTCGTGTTATTTTATTTTTTTCTCCTACTTTTTTTTTATTATTTGACATTCAACCCATATTCTGTGGACCTTGGGCCCAGTCCGAGCCCAGAGCCAGACCCATTTATTTATTTATTTTATTATTAATTTCTTTTTTCTTTTTCTTTTTCCTTTTCCTTTTTTTCCTTCTTTCTTTTCTTTTTTTGTTTCTTTCTTTTTACTTTTTCTTTCTCCTTTTTCTTTTCTTTTCTTTTCTTCTCCCTTCCACACACTTCTCCATTTTCTCTCCATTTCTTCTCTCTTTTCATCTTTTTTTTTCTTTTTCTTTCTCTTTCCTCCCTTTTTTCTCCCTTACCCTTATCTGGTCACAATCTCTCTCTCTTAAACTCCTTCTCTCTCCCCCACCAAAATCCCCACCGGCCACCACAGTCTCCTCCACCCCACCATCCTTTCGCTCTCCCTTAACTGGACACCCCCATCACCAACCAAGCCTACACTAGCCACCACTCCCCTCTCTTCCCTTACCGACCAATACACCACCATCTCCACCTCCATCTTCACCATTATCTCCTCTTCATCATCACCACTCCATCACCACCTTCCCCTCTCCATCTCCTACTCCCTCTCCTCTACTTTCACCACCAACATCTCCACTACTTCAACTACCTCCTCCACCACTTCATCTCCACCTCCTTCACCAACAACCACCACCACAACACCATCTCCATTACCGCCTTCACCACCCCACCACCACGACATCACTAACACCACCTTCTCCTCCACCCGACCACCCTTCCCCTCTCCTCTCCACCCGGCCACCAACACCACCACCCTCACCACTACCACCTCCATCATCCCACCCGGCTATCCACCCCATAGCCGGCCACCATAGCTGATCGAGGCGAAACTTGCACAGGAAAATAAAGTTTAGAGTTGATAGATAGATAGTGTTAGAGTTTCTCTATACTACCGCTATAGCAAGTGGTTATGTGAGTTGTGATCCACAAGAAAGGACTGTGATGAAAGAATTTCAGTAATCTTTCTAAGTTTACTAAAAATCGGTTAAAGATTTCTTTTTCGTTTTTGAAATAAAAGAAAAGAAAAATTATATGTTAAGTTAGAAGAGGAGTAAAATTAAAAGAAAAGAGATGACAACTTTAGGGAAAAAAAGACAAAGAGAACCAAGTTAAAAGAGAAAGGATCAAAAGAAATAAGAAGTGTTGATTATTTAAAGTGATTCTAAACTAAGAAATTAGAAGAAAATAAAGAAAACAAAAGTTTACTCCTTTAGCGCTTGCTTTACCTTGGATCTATAGCGACAACTTATCTTGGCTCGAAGGCTTTCACAGCAGACATATAGGATCTTCCCCATTCAAATCAATCTATATTATATCATCAAACAAAAGTGCAAGTATGAAATGATATAGAACTATTACATATTTAGAAATAGATATCCATCACCATAAGCCATATGTGACACTTGCAAGCGCAAGGCATATTCGAGGCTATCAGATTCATTTGGATAACAATTCATCTCAGAGTAAAGTAATGTAAAAATAAGAAAAAGAATAACATAAATGTAGTGATCGATTAAATTAAGTAACAATGAAGAAAAAGAGAAATATTACATTAACTGTCACTCTCAAGACAAATCTCTCTCTCTCTCTCTCTCTCTCTCTCTCTCTCTCTTTTACTTATGAAAAAAAAGAGAAATATTACATTAACTGTCACTCTCAAGACAACTCTCTCTCGCTCTCTCTCTCTCTCTGTCTTACTCATGAAACTCTCTCTAACCTAAGTTATAAAGATAACATAAAATTATATTAAAAATAAAAAAAATCTTAAGCTAAACTAGAGTAAAAACCTAATCTTAGCTCTCTGATGGAGTGGTGCCCGTTTGCCTTCAGAACTGGTGATATTTATAGGAGATTTGGAGAGGGAAGAGAGCGCTTGTGGATGGGGTCAAATCGCTCCACCAATAGAGCCGTGTTTTCTGTTGGGGTATGGTGCTTGGACCCACCATATTCGAAGTCACCTCATGGTACTCCACGTCAGAAAAGATTCTCTTCCTGCGAGAGCAGCGCCTCTTGGCTGAGTTGGAGACTGAAGTCATTGACAACCAGTTGAATACTAACAGATTGCTCGTATGAGAACTACAGTGGCATTCAGAGAGTAATGTCACGATGAGCCATTCACAGCAGCATTGGAGAGTGATTTGATAGGCACTCCTCTTCTTTACCAAGTAGTCCCTCAGATCCATTGTAGAGGTATCTGAAGAATCAGCCTCAAACTCGTGGGGGTGAAGGCTTTCAAGTTCAGCATTCTTCTTGACCTTTGGAGGCTGGATGCGGACCTCCCATGTTGGCGCAAGCCTTAATTGAACACGATTCTCACATTCGCATTTTGGCATAGCAACACGTTGGACGCTGGTCTCGCGTCTTGGCAGTGAAACACGGACCTCGCGCCTTGGCACTGAGACACGCATCTGTTGGATGCGGGTCTCAGCCTCCGATTGAGAAATGCAGGGTTGAGCCCGCGTTCTAGCACAGAAATACGGGTCTGATGAGACTTGCTTTTGGTTCCAGAGGCACAGATTGCAGCTGCAGCCTCTTCTGCTTACTGATGACGAGCGCGACACCTTTGTCAATGATCAGCATTCCATTTGATTCGCAGAGCTTGTTGGAAACCACCGGCATCCGAAATTGGCAAGGCCTCGAGAGAAGAATAGCGGTGAGACTGATCTCCGCCGCACTCTTGGTCATGGGTCATGGTGCGGGTCTCTCAACAGGCATTGACGCGAACCATGTCAACTCCACCGGAAGCTGTTGAAGCCTTAAGAGAGTTCAAACTGTTTACACAGTTAACTTTTAAAGAAGTTTTTCTTTGAGAAGTCTCTGAAGAGACTTGAGAGCAGGTCTCCGCAGATATATTGTGGTAGTGTCATAGGGCCTTGGGGCTAATGGAAACTGGGGAAAGAAGTTTCCCATAGTTCTCTTGGTTGAATTCGATGAAGAGCGATTGGACCGTCGATCCAAGAAGCTTGACGTTGGCTTATGCTATGGCCTTCTCATCGATTGAGAAAATAGTCCCAAGTAGAGTCGCCATATTTTGTTTTCGTCAGAAATGTGTTTATTGTAAATTTTTTTTGAATGGATGAAAATTATAATAGAACAACTCCCGAATACAAAAGGTAGGAAAGTTTGAGTGGATCTTCTCTTTATTTAGTGACGGGTTCTTTGTGCAGCGATGGAAGATAATTCTTGTCTTCTGTTGACCGGCCAATCAAAAGCTTTTCTTTTGGATCTTCTTTTCAAGTCAGTGGTGAAGTGCACAGCTTCTATAGTGATTGAATCTCCAAGAGATTTTATGACTTGTACTTAGCAAGTGTTTAGAAAAGAGTTGAACTCCTAAGCTTCAAGAACTCCAATAATTAAGATTTTTCTCCTCTGTTTCTCATTGAGATCTTTTTCTCCCTCCCCCTATTCCATAGCTTTTATAGGGGTTCTTAAGGCCGAGCAAAATCATATACAAAAACTTCTGACATTAGAGTTGGGCATAATCAATCGATCAGCTAGTTGACAGACTCCAATGGCTGGTGAGTTCAAGAGTGACGGTCGATCGGGTGGTCAGCTGAAACCCTATGCACATATACATGAGTATTTGTGTTCACTTCCAGTCGACCAAGCTCTGTGCAAAACTCACTGCGAGCTCTTTGCAGAACTCACTCCGAGCTCTGGAGGTCGACTAGGCGGTCGACCGGGCCAAACCAAAAATCTCATATTTAAATTTAAATATTCTTTTGATTTTAGAATATATATATATATATATATATATATATATATATATATATATATATATATATATATATATATATATATTGGAAATGTTTCGACATTCATTTAAACCATGAAAAACATGTAAACACATAGATATAAAAATCATGGTAAAATGAATCTAAAACATGTATATATAAACTTATTGAAAAATCTTTTTTTTTGCGTATAAACTGTCTTGAGCATCAATGAACCACTCTAAATTTAAATATTCTATTTTCTTACAAGGGTAGCACATGTCTTCATGTCTTCATCAAGTGGGATTCATCAAAAATTCATGATTTGATCTTCTAAGATTAAATCCCATACTTGAATTATCTTGAATACATCAATGCCTTCCTTTTCAGGAAGAATCAAACGAGATCTTGATTGTTGAACCCTGTAAACTCATAAACACATAAGCTTGATTAGTACATCATAACTACATGAATTTTATAATCATCAAAACATAAGTGGTGATTGTACCCTTGGGCCAACAAGTGTCTCAAACTCTTTGAAGCACCAATATATATGGATAAAATTCAAAACACATATAAAGCAATACATGTTGGCCCAGAGGCCTTTCACCTTAGTTTTGATGATGACTAACTTATGAAAGTTAGTTTACTAATGATCTTGTGTTTTATAAATTTCAGATATTGATCAAGATCTTAATAGGTGATTAGCTTCAACAAAAGATTTAAAATCAAGTTTTGGAGCTAACACATGATGATTCAAGAGCTCACGCGTCAAGATCACATCTGGCATTCAGAAGGAGTCAAGCTCATATGGATCGAGTCGTCTTGAAGATGGAGATCGACAAGAAGACTTTGGCTTAGTTTTATTTTAGATCTTGTGTTATCTTGATTAGTCTTGATATGCTCAAGTTCACAAACACAAATCAAAAGTTTATTGGTTTCGGTTTAACCGATTTTAGATTTTCAAAGAGTATATATTGTTTTCATGAATGGATAGAGTCAAAAGAAGTTTACATGGTTCTGTATATGTTGGATTTCTTTCATATACATTGATGATTCATAATGTCTAAAAACTTATTTTGATGTATATCTAGTTCATGATTTCAAATTTTGTTTTTAACAAAACTTATTTTTAGATTTATTGTCAAAAACATAAATATATCTCTTATATATGTATTGTATTCTATCCATACATACTATGCTTCAAATTGAGTTTAAATATCATATTTTTGTACCTATAATTGTTTTGGAGAACTCAGTTTTTCATTTCAAAGTTTAGTTTATGAAAAATACGATTTTCGGTTTAAAGTTTAATTTTTATATCACAAAAATAGTTCAAATAGTTTGTAATATGTGCTTATTTTTTATCACACATATTTCTATTTCAAAGTATTGATAAGAACTTATTTTTGTAGATTTTATGTGATTTTATGAGATTTTATAGGATATTAAAACCCAAAATTTTCAGACCTATAATCCCAGCCTGAGCCTGCTGGCGGTCGACTGACCGCTCGATCGGACCAAAGCTCGATCGACCGATCAGTCGACTGATGTGCACAGAATATGCACAGCAGTCTTAGGTTTGGGATGGTCAACCGCACGATCGACCGATCCAGAGAGCTTGCTCTCAGGATCTGGCCCCTTTCGACTGGTCGGTCGACCGAGCCAGAGAGTTCACTCTCTAGTTCTGGCCTCGGTTGACCGTGTGGTCGACCGTTAGGAAAGTTTGCTTGGGACGGTCGACCAGGCGGTTGGTGCCAAATGGTCAAAAATTTGACCGGTTGCTGGTCGACTGGGCGGTCAACCGACAGGTCAAATTTGACATGTTCTGGACCCTAACGTATATGTTTTCAGACCCTATAAATATGGGTCATTTAAGGTCAGTTTTAACTAAGTTTTCCAAAAGCAAATTTTTTTCACTTATCAAGTGTTTTCAGCAAAGTTTTTAAAAGAGTTTTTGTGCCAAAATTCTCAATCTTTATTTTGTTTCAAAGTTTTTGAAAAATCAAAGAAAATCATATCTTTGAGAACTATAATTTTGTTTTTCACTTCTCTATCAATTCAAGAGTTTTTCCTAAAAGTTTTTCTTTGTGTTTTCATGTCAAAAACTGTGTTTTCTCACATACTTGAGCAATCAATTCAAAATCTATCTTCAGGATCTTTGTATTGTGAGAAAAATTATTTGTGGTCTACTGAGATCACCAAGTATTTATTTGTGATCTTTCAAGATAACCAAGAGATTGTTTGTGATCTTTGTGATCACCAAGTTATATTTTTCTTCTTTACTTTGTGTTAGGCTTTGTGCCTTCCTCTTGTATAGAGAAGAAAGAGAGAGGAGTTATGTACTCCCGGTTGTATTTGTAATTCCTCGGTAGAAGTTCCTTTGTGGAAGATCCTTAGTAGATGGTAGAAAATCTTTCTGTGTGAAGGTAAGGACGTAGAGCAGTGGCTCGAATCTTGAAACATATCTTGGTATTTGTGTTTGATCTACTATCTCTCAACTCTATCTCTCTTATATCTTGCATTGCTTTACAATGTTCATATTCATATGCTAGATATAGTTTGTGTGTGCTCACACTTGTGTTCAACCAAGAGAGCTTATTAAAGCACCACAACTCTTAGTCTAGAGGAATCTAGAGGAGTAGTTCCAGAGCCCTTCATGAGAAATTCGGGCTCACTCTTGATTACATATAGTGTGTTAGCAATTAGTGTTTAAATTCTGCATCATTTGCACTAGATTAGCTTGTACACCTATTCACCCCCTCTAGGTGTACTTTTAATTGGTATTTGAGCTTCTGCTCCTGATATTTGGTTTAACTACCTAGGAGTGTGATCTTGAATTGCTAATCTAGATTTGCATTACGCACATATTAGTTTACACTCATGAATTTTCTTGTCCCTCCCATGTATGATGTTTTCAACATCGATATGTGAAAATTTAAGATGTGTACCTATCTTAAAGCCCTAGATTTGCATGTCTACCTTGCCACTACCAAAAAAATTATATATTGGTAATGACAATTATTAAGGGGATAATGCACAAGACATATATATACTAAAGCAAACACTTGTCAAAGAACATCTTTCTATTATTTCTCATTGTGATTCTGCTTTTGCAGTGTGGGACACAATGATCTCTCCTAAGGAACAAGCTCAATACATTTTGGAGAGAGAATCAAGAAGGGGTGAAGCCGAGCAAGCGTACTACATGGTCTAAGGAAATGACTCCCTTGAAGTAAATCCGTATACCCATCTTGATGATAGTTCTAATTCTTCATATGATGATAATTCTATGGATGCACAGCCCTGAATGACGAACTCTCTAAATTTTGTGAAAACTTACTTTCGAAGTATGAAGCTTTGAAAAGTAAAAGTTTTGAATTAAAAGAAGAAAATAAAACTTATTTTTAAAACTTAATATGATTTGCAAGGAAGGGTTGACATTTCAAATGAGAGGGACTCATTGAAAGTTCAATTTAACCTTACTTTAAATGAAAATAAAATTTTGAAAAATAAAAATGACCTTAATGATGTTTTGAAAAAAAATAAGGTTTTGTCTTCAAATCTTGATTTTGTTGTTAAAGAAAATGATTCTTTGAAAAATAAAATTGTTTTAATTTCAAAAGAATTAGATTGCATTTCAAAAGAAAATACTTTTTTGAAAAATGATTTTGCTTCCCATTCTTGTCATGCTTCTATTGATACATCTCCTAATGATAAGAATGCTTACTCCACTTCTTCTTCAACTATTATTGATGATATTTGCATGTTGAAGAAAAGTGTTGATCTTTTGGGCTCCACTTTGAGCCAATGTGCCATGAGCCACACACGTTTGGAATCTATATTTCGAAAGAAATATACTCCATATATTCATACACACCCATCACGGCATACACATGCTCATCATGCTCACACACCTGATTACATGTGTGCTTATGTGTACACTTGTACATATTGTGGATGTACAAGCCACTTTACAAATTTTGCTATGATAGAATAAATATTTTAAATTTTGCAAATAAGTTTATTTGGGTTAGAAAAAGTGCTAACCCCTATGAATCCAAAAAGATATGGGTACCAAAATTCACCCTTATTGTATCTGATGTAGGTGTGGGCTCTCACAAGATGTGAGAGTATCGGTGCCTTGATGGCGGATGCATTCCGAGCTTAATGATGACATTTTTGGATGCATCACTTTCAAGGAAAGTTTAGGTGAGAGGACCACTATGGTTTAGAGAATTAGAGATTGGTTCATTGGTTTTGGTAACTACCTCTAACTCTCATTTTTATTTACATACTTTTATATGAATATTTTTAGCATGTCTTGATTTTTCATGCTCATTGTGTTAAATGTAATGTTATTAGATATGTGATATACATAGATAGTCTCTGAGATACACTCATATTTATATGAATTCATACTTTTGTGTTTTCACTTTAGTTTAACTACTATATATATACTAGTTTTAAAACACGTGCATTTATCTTAGTGATCATATTTGTTTATGTATTTGCACTTCATGTTTTGATTACATGTTTAGATGAAATTTTTATTAAAACTTGTGTTTATACTTGTACAACTAGTGAGCTACATTTAATTATTATGTGTTTGTACTTTATTGCTCATTTGTACTCATTAGATGTACTTGTATAACTTTATTTTGATGATTCTGCATCCTCCTTGTATTCCTTATTTTTGTACATGTTTCAGGAAAAGTGTTTAGCTTCACGTATATGTTAATTTTGTCTAAAACTAATAGATATACATGTATATCCTGAAAATCACCTAGAGGGGGGGTGAATAGGTGATAATGCTAATCAATGAACAATTTAAAATTTATGATGCAACAATCTCACAAAGCAAGTGAATATAGCAATGAATGTAGAGAGCAAGTAATAAGAGCAATAAAAATGGAGCAAGAATTAAGAGCAAGTAAACCAAACGCAAACACCGAGAATTGTTATCGAGGTTCGAGCACCCAGCTCTACTTCCCCGCCTTCCCCAGAAGGATTCCAACCACTTCCACTATCACAAAGATGTTACAAATCCACCGGAGTACCCAACTCCACAATCTCAAGTACAAGCAATCTCTTAGTAGTCAAAAGACCACAAACTCTCTCTTGCAAAATTCTCTTCCCTTACAAAGGTCCTTAGAGAATAATGAGTAGGAATGAAGCTCTTGTGTGCAAGGAGAAAAGAAAAAGAAATCAGAGAATTCTTGAAAGCACTTCAGAAAATGAGAGAGAATTTCAGCACAAAAACCAAGAAACCAAGTCTTTATGAATGCCTTAAACTTGTGAAAATTTTGATAATTTTTCTACTAACCAATCTCTCCCTAAACACCCCTATTTATAGGAGAGGGCTAGGGTTTAGAGATAAAACATATTTAAGGCTAATCAGAAAGTATTAAAACCAAAACATGTCACTTAAACACACTTAAGTGAGAAAAGGACAAAAATAAACCAGCTCAGAAAAATAGCCGTTACTGTTCAAACGGCTAGCTCGGTCGACCGGCCCGGTCGACCGCTAGTTCAAAAAATAGCCGTTGCAGGCTACGGTCGATCGCCCGGTCGACCCAAACAAACAGAGAGCTCTGCTCTCAGACCCGGTCGACCCGGACGGTCGACCGTCCAAAGTCTGCCAAACGTGCACAGATCTGTGCACGTCGGTCGACCGACCCGGTCGACCGACATCAAGCCAAGTCGACTTGTCAGAAGACTAGTCGACTGGTTGAAGTATGGAACAGGAAACTGGTCAGAAAAACAGTTTAAAAATATTTTAAAAAATCTTTTAACACTCCTAAAGATCACCAAAAATAGTTTTATCATTTTGCATTGATATATAAACATGTGGTAAGAAGTTTAGCTCAAATATCAATCAATATGAACTATTTTTGTCTCTTATCATTTTTACCAAAAACCAAAAACTGTATTTTCTAAAACTTGGATTTTGAATAGAAAATACGTTTTGTCCAAAACTCTTCCAAATACAAAAACATAATATTTAAACACTTTGAAGCATGATGTATATGGATATAATCCTATATACATGAAACATATATATCATAGTTTTTGTCATTAATTCCAAAAATAAGTTTAGTTAAAACACAAAACTTAAAACACATGAATAGGTATATCAAAGTAAGTTTGTAGGTTGAAGATTGTATACAAACTATTTTTGTACATGTTATAGGAAATATGTTTGGAAACAAGATGTGTGCAAAAACGTGTGTGATAGAGCTTCAAACCTATTCACTATTCTTTAACAAAACTCTAAACTAAAAATAAATCTAATAAATTATCTTGAGCAATCTTGAAGTCTTGAGCCATGCGATGCCTTGCTAGAGCCTTCTCTTCTATGTTCCTTCCTTGATGTGCAAAAAGCTTTCTTTGCTTCATGAACCTAGAAATTCTTGCAATAGCTAAGCAATGGCCTCCAAATATGGTACTAACCTGAAACTTATCTTAAACAAACTAATTAGTACCAAATAGCTCTTATTTGTTTTGTTATCATCAAAACTCTAAACAAATGGAGAGTGTAACCTTTTGGGCCAACAATCTCCCTATTTTTGATGATGACAAAACAAATAGGCTATAAACAAAAATATAGGGGAGGAGAAAGCTCCCCCTCAAATTATGCTATATTAAACAAAGAAAAATAATGTAATTTGTAATTTGCAAGTAAACACCATGAAACCAAAAACCATGAGAATATAAAACACTTGCAAAACACTTAAACTCAAATTACAAGAATTCATGAAAACACATCAAAAACTAAAAACATATATAAACTCATATGGAACCAAAACCATATGAACTCATATTTCCATACATAAACTCATTCTCCCCCTTTTTGTCATACATCAAAAAGGGTTAAGAAAACATTTCTATTCAATAACACAAACATTAAGTTCACCACAAATGAATGAAAATCTAGTAAAATCAAGTGGTTTAGTGAAAATATCGACAAGTTACAAATCCGTAGAAACATAATCAATATCTATATCTCCTTTCTCAAAATGATCTCTAAGAAAGTGATATCTAATCTCAATGTGCTTGGTCTTACTATGTTGATTTGCATTCTTAGTCATGTGAATAGTACTAGTATTATCACAAAAATTTTTATATAGTTATAATGCAAATCATAATCAAGGAGAGTATGTTTCATCCAAAGGACTTGTGCACAACAAGCCCCCGCGGCAACATACTCCGCCTCGGCGGTTGAGAGAGCTACGGAATTTTGTTTCCTAGAGGACCATGAAACAAGACAATTACCAAGAAATTGACATGTCCCACTAGTACTCTTTCTATCTACTCTACAACCCGCATAGTCGGCATCTGAATAACTCGTCATTGAGAAATCTTCGGTTTTCGGATACCAAAGACCCATTCCAATCATTCCCTTAATATAACGAATAATGCGTTTTACCGCAATAAGATGGGACTCTTTGGGACACGATTGAAATCTAGCACAAAGACACACACTAAACATGATATTCGGCCTACTTGCCGTCAAATACAAAAGACTACCTATCATGCTTCTATACAATTTAATATCAACATTTTTACCTTGGTCATCCTTATCAAGCTTGGTGGTAGTTGCCATGGGAGTGTTGCAAACCTTTGAGTCTTCAAGTCCAAACTTCTTTACGAGTTCCTTTGCTTATTTGGCTTGACATATGAAGTTCCCATCTTGCAATTGCTTGATTTGGAGTCCAAGAAAGAAATTAAGCTCACCCATTGAAGACATTTCAAATTCACATTGCATAACCTTTTCAAATTCCTTGCATAAAAACTCATTAGTAGAACCAAAAATTATATCATCAACATAAATTTGCACAATTAAAATGTCATTATCAACATGCTTAGTGAATAGTGTTGTATCTACTTTGCCTTTAATAAAATCATTTGAAATGAGAAAACTAGAAAGCCTTTCATACCAAGCTCTTGGAGCTTGTTTCAATCCATACAAAGCTTTATCAAGTTTAAAAACAAAATCGGGATGAGCATGATTAACAAAACCGGGAGGTTGAGCAACATAAACTTCTTCATTTATAAAACCATTCAAAAATGCACTTTTCACATCCATTTGAAAAAGTTTAAATTTTTGAAAGATGCAAAAGCTAGTGTCATCCGTATGGCTTCAAGCCGTGCTACGGGTGCAAAGGTCTCCTCAAAGTCAATTCCCTCAACTTGAGTGTAACCTTGGGCCACTAACCTAGCCTTATTCCTAATCACATTTCCTGACTCATCCATCTTGTTTCTAAAGATCCACTTAGTACCAATTATTGGTCTATCGTGGGGCCTAGGAACAAGGTGCCAAACTTGGTTGCGCTCAAATTGATTGAGTTCCTCTTGCATGGCTAGCAACCAATATGAGTCCGCCTCGGCTTCGAGGATGCTTTTGGGTTCAAAATGAGAAATGAAAGCAAAGTTACCACATAGGTCATGGAGTTTGGAGCAAGTTGTTACCCCTTTAGATGCATCACCTAAGTTGAGCTCCTTGGGATGATTTGTGGCATATCTCCAAGATTTAGGAAGTGGTTGAGAGCTTTCCTCTTTATCTTCTTGAACGTCACCAATTGGTTCTTGCTTATCATCTTGAGCGGATGAGTCCTTCAAGGATAGTCTCTCCATGTCTTCACCTAATGATTCAATCTCTACAACATTCTCAACAAACACATTAGATTCTTCAAATTTAACATGCATGGATTCTTCAATGGTAAGTGAAGATCTATTGAATACTCTATAAGCTTTACTAGTTGTAGAATATCTAACAAAGATTGCTTCATAAGCCTTAGCATCAAATTTACCCAAGTTATCTTTAGTGTTCAAAACAAAACACTTGCAACCAAAAACTTTGAAATATGCAACATTAGGTTTTTTAGAATGATACATTTCAAAAGATGTTTTGGAAGAATTTTTACATAAATAAATACGATTTGATATATAGCATGCGGTGTTTACGGCCTCGGCCCATAGATTTTGAGGGAGGTCATACTCACTTATCATTGTCCTAACCATCTCCTGAAGTGTTCTATTTTTCTTTTCTACAACTCCATTTTGTTGTGGAGTTCTAGGACAAGACATTTCATGCTTAATTCCCTTTTCATCACAATAAGTCATGAAGAGTTGGTTAACAAACTCACCACCTCTATCACTCCTTATTCTCAAAATCGAAAAATCTTTTTCTTTTTCAACTCTTTTTCGAAAAATCTTAAAATGAGAAAAAGCTTGATCTTTATGTTCCAAGAAGAAAACCCAAGTGAAACGGGAAAAATCATCAACTAAAACAAATGCAAATCTACTACCATTTAAGCTCTTAGTTTTAGTAGGTCCAAAAAGATCCATATGAATTAATTCTAAAGGCCTAGTTTACATGATATCCTTGATTGGTTTGAAGGAAGACTTGGTTTGTTTCCTAAGTTGGCACGCACCACAAATGCGGTCTTTCTCAAACTTCAAGAAAGGTATACCCTTCACCAGTTCCTTAGAATTAATCCTAGAAAGATGGTCAAAAGATGCATGTCCTAATCTTATATGCCAAAGCCAAGAATTTTCATCAAAAGCATTTAAGCATTTAGTAGAACATTCCACATTAAGCATGTCAATGATATAAACATTATCATCACGAAAATCGGTGAGAATACAATCATTGGTTTTAACATCAAAAATCTTGCAAGAAGAATCATCAAAAACAACTTTAAGTCCACGATCACAAAATTGACTAATACTAAGCAAATTATGTTTCAAACCATCAACAAGTACAACATTTTCTATAATGGGAGATGCACCAATTTGAGTGTTACCTATACCGATGATAGTGCCTTTGGAGTCATCTCCGAAGGTGACGGAGCCACCTTCCTCGTACCTTGATAGGGTTGTAATGTTATTGATGTCCCACGTCATGTGTCTTGAACAACCACTATCAAGGTACCACCGCTCCCTACGTCTTGGAGCCTTGGTGTGTACCTACATCAAATAATTTAGGACTTGATTTTGGTACCCACATTTTCTTGGGTCCTAAAGAGTTAGTTTCATTAACCCAAACAAGATTATTGGTTCTATTTATTTGGTCATAACAAAATTTAGCCAAATGTCCATTCTTACCACAATATGTGCATCTATACACTCTACCATATTTAAAAGCATAGTGAGTGTGTGATTTGTGAGCATGAGAATTGTGAGCATGAAAAGATTTAGCATGAGAAGTGTTATGTGTAGTGTGAGCATGAGGAATCTTAACATGTGAATCTTTAGCATGAGAGGTGTGCTTTTTAGAAAACATTTCTTCAAGTTTCTTAGTGTTAAAAGCATAATCCTTTAAACTCTTTTCAAAATCAACAATTCTAGTTTTCAAAGAAGAAATTTCTTTTTAATCAATTTTAGGAAATTTTGCTTTACAAGCAACTTTGTAAGCACAAAATTCATTTTGGGTAGAAATGAGATTTGAAGAAATTTCATCTTTTTCTTTAGAAATAATAGCAAGTTGATTTTTGAGAAAAGCAACTTCTTTTTCCAATTTAGAGCATTCAATCTTTTTATTATCATAGGTTTCTGAAAGTTCAACAAAGGCATGAACAAGAACTTCTTTTCTTAATTCATCATCAAGAGGTTGAGGGGTTACCTTTGGTGTGTTTGCCATGAAACACATATTCGCTACATCCGCCTCTTCCTCGAACTCGCTTTCCGAATCCCAAGTTGCCTTGTATGCTTTCTTTTCTTCCGGTTTCTTTGGCTTGAAGGAGGAGGTCATCTTCTTCTTGAACTCCGGGTAATCCGCCATGATGTGTCCGGGCTTTCGGCAATTGTAGCATATAATTCTCCTCTCCTCTTTGCCTTCAAATTTCCTTCGGAAGTTGAGTTTGTTCCTCCGGTACATTCTCTTCACATTGCGAACAAGTAGTGATAGCTCCTCATCTTCTTCTTCATCTTCTTCATCGTCTTTAAGAGTGGATGAAGACTTGAAGGCTATGGATTTCTTCTTTAGTGGAGCGACCTCTTCTCTTGCTTTCTTTTTCATCTCATGGGTTTTTAGGTTCCCAATGAGACTAATGAGGTCCATCTCATCCTTGTCGTTCAATTCTTTTAAGGTGGTGGCCTTGATCTCTCATGATGTAGGAAGTGCCCGAATCACTTTTCGCACCTTTGGTCATTGGAGATGTCATCACCTAAAGAAGAAAGAGCATTGATGATTTTAGTAAATCTAGTAATCATACAATCAATAGATTCTTCATCAATCATTTTAAAGGATTCATATTGGGACCTTAAGAGATCTATCTTAGCTCTCTTAACTTGTGAAGTCCCCTCGTGTGTGACCAATAAATGTTGCCAAATCTCATAGGCGGATTGGCAATAAATTACCCGTGTAAGGTCATCCTCATTCAAGGCGGTTAAGAGGGAATTTTGGGCCTTGGAGTTAGCCTCATATTCTCTAAAGTTGAAGTCGGTCCATGTGCTCTCATCACTATCGGGTGCAACATAGGGTTTGGTCAATGATTTAGCTACTAAGCTACCTAAAGATTGCAAAAAGATAGTCATCCTAACCTTCCAAATAGGGAAGTTGAGTCCATCAAATTTAGGAGGGGTTTGATGTTATCGGCCATGTTTACTAGTGAATAACAAATGGAATGCAAATGTTAATTAGCAATTTTAAGGATCTCTCTATGGATGTTAAGCCAAAACCTAGAGTCCAAGCTCTGATACCAATTAAAAATCACCTAGAGGGGGGTGAATATGTGATAATGCTAATCAATGAACAATTTAAAATTTATGATGCAACAATCTCACAAAGCAAGTGAATATAGCAATGAATGTAGAGAGCAAGTAATAAGAGCAATGAAAATGGAGCAAAAATTAAGAGCAAGTAAACCAACGCAAACACCGAGAATTATTATCGAGGTTCGAGCACCCAGCTCTACTTCCCCGCCTTCCCCAGAAGGATTCCAACCACTTCCACTATCACAAAGATGTTACAAATCCACCGGAGTACCCAACTCCACAATCTCAAGTACAAGCAATCTCTTAGTAGTCAAAAGACCACAAACTCTCTCTTGCAAAATTCTCTTCCCTTACAAAGGTCCTTAGAGAATAATGAGTAGGAATGAAGCTCTTGTGTGCAAGGAGAAAAGAAAAAGAAATCAGAGAATTCTTGAAAGCACTTCAGAAAATGAGAGAGAATTTCAGCACAAAAACCAAGAAACCAAGTCTTTATGAATGCCTTAAACTTGTGGAAATTTTGATAATTTTTCTAGTAACCAATCTCTCCCTAAACACCCCATTTATAGGAGAGGGCTAGGGTTTAGAGATAAAACATATTTAAGGCTAATCATAAAGTATTAAAACCAAAACATGTCACTTAAACACACTTAAGTGAGAAAAGGACAAAAATAAACCAGCTCAGAAAAATAGCCGTTACTGTTCAAACGGCTAGCTCGGTCGACCGGCCCGGTCGACCGCTAGTTCAAAAAAATAGCCGTTGCAGGCTACGGTCGACCGCCCTGTCGACCCAAACAAACAGAGAGCTCTGCTCTCAGACCCGGTCTACCCGGACGGTCGACCGTCCAAAGTCTGCCAAACGTGCACAGATCTGTGCACGTCGGTCGACCGACCCGGTCGACCGACTTCAAGCCAAGTCGACTTGTCAGAAGATTAGTCGACTGGTTGAAGTCTGGAACAGGAAACTGGTCAGAAAAACAGTTTAAAAATATTTTAAAAAAATCTTTTAACACTCCTAAAGATCACCAAAAATAGTTTTATCATTTTGCATTGATATATAAACATGTGGTAAGAAGTTTAGCTCAAATATCAATCAATATGAACTATTTTTGTCTCTTATCATTTTTACCAAAAACCAAAAACTGTATTTTCTAAAACTTGGATTTTGAATAGAAAATACGTTTTGTCCAAAACTCTTCCAAATACAAAAACATGATATTTAAACACTTTGAAGTATGATGTATATGGATATAATCCTATATACATGAAACATATATATCATAGTTTTTGTCATTAATTCCAAAAATAAGTTTAGTTAAAACACAAAACTTAAAACACATGAATAGGTATATCAAAGTAAGTTTGTAGGTTGAAGATTGTATACAAACTATTTTTGTACATGTTATAGGAAATATGTTTGGAAACAAGATGTGCGCAAAAACGTGTGTGATAGAGCTTCAAACCTATTCACTATTCTTTAACAAAACTCTAAACTAAAAATAAATCTAATAAATTATCTTGAGCAATCTTGAAGTCTTGAGCCATGCGATGCCTTGCTAGAGCCTTCTCTTCTATGTTCCTTCCTTGATGTGCAAAAAGCTTTCTTTGCTTCATGAACCTAGAAATTCTTGCAATAACTAAGCAATGGCCTCCAAATATGGTACTAACCTGAAACTTATCTTAAACAAACTAATTAGTACCAAATAGCTCTTATTTGTTTTGTTATCATCAAAACTCTAAACAAATGGAGAGTGTAACCTTTTGGGCCAACATATCCTAGAGTCATTTTCCTTCATGTAAAATTCTACTATAGACTTATTTATGTTTGGGATATGTATGTATACTTTTAGTTTCGACAAAATATACATATACCTTGAAACTTGTTTAGTTTTTGAAGTTTTGATGATTTTATGAAAAAAGAATTTACTTGTTTTGATGGAGCTTCATTGTCTTATTTCATGCTTATGTTGATTACATGACTCTTGTACACTCGATATATTTTGTTTACTCATGGTTTTGATTCATAAGTCTACATGAGCTTTATAGATTTTTGAGTATCGATTCTCATGTAATTTTCATATTTCATGAATACATTTGTGTTTTATTTCTTGCTTGAAAGATTTAGAACTAATTTTGAAAATTACTTTAAATTAGTTCATTGTTTTTCAATTTGGTAGTGATTTTTAAAACTATACTAAAATAATTTTCAAATCATAATTTTGAAAATCCTTACCTTCAAAGGGCGGTTGGATGGGCGACCATGCCTTGTATGCTCTTAAATGAAAAATATTTTTCAAACATGTGCATGAAAGGGAGGTAGCTATGAGTTATACATAATTTTAATGATAATTCATTTTGTATACTCATGTTTTCTATATATGCATGGATCATATCTAAATTAAAATTATATTGCTCTGATACATACATACATACATACATACATACATATATATATATATATATATATATATATATATATATATATATATATATATATATATATATAATATATATATATATACACACATACATATATATATATATATATATATATATATATATAATTTTGATTGTGCTTATTTTACATTGACATATAAGTATAAATTATTTCTTATTAAGCTTGATTTAGTCCTTAGTGTCAATTATTTTTTAATTGGTATCATATACAAGCTTATACATTATTTTTATTGGTATTTCATGAAGGGGAGAAAAATTCTTGTTTTATCTTTCAATTAGTTTTATTTTCAATTGGTATCTTACTCTCACTCTTTATGATGAAAATTATTTATTTTGGTGTATGTTAACATTTCTAATATTGGTATCAATAAGCTTAAATTGGTATTATTCTCAATTTTATATCTTTATTGCAAAATAGTTTTAGTGTTTACCTAAAAAAATTACTTTTTACTTTCAATTGATATTATGTCTTTTTATTGGCATCAATTCATAAAAAAATTATTTTCTTTGAATTGGTAAAAAAAAAATTTAAATTTCAATTAGTAAAAAGATTATTTCTTTCAATTAGTTCTTTCAATTGATTATTTTTATTGGTATCAAATTTTTTGTTTTAAAATATAGTTATTGGTATTGTTTGTTTTTCTTCACCCCTTTGTTGATGAGTGACAAAAAAGGGAAGAGAAATTTAGAATTATATATGCATGTTTTATTTAGTGTTTATGCGCGCGCACGCGCGCACACACACACACATATTATTTGGTATCTTAAGCCTACATTGTATATCTTATTATTGTTTTTATTAGTATATTGAGTCACATTGAATATCTTTATATGTTTATTGATTATGCATAAGTTAAGAGGGAGCTTTTATGAAGCCTATTCTTAATGAATGTATATATAACCTTATAAGTTTTGTCATCATCAAAAAGGAAGAGATTGTTGGCCAGAGGCCCTTCACCTTAGTGTTGATGATGACTAACTTATGAAGATTAGTTTACTAATAATCTTGTGTTTAATAAGTTTCAGATATTGATCAAGCTTTTAGTAGGTGATTAGCTTCAATAAAAGATTCAAAGTTAAGTTTTGGAGTAACACATGATGATTCAAGAGCTTACACGTTAAGATCGCATCTAGCACTTGGAAGGACTCAAGCTCATTTCGATCGAATTTGGATCGAGTCATCTTAAAGATAGAGATTAACAAGAAGACTTTAATTTGTATAGTTTAGTTTTGTTTTAGATCTTTTGTAAGCTTGATTAGTCTTGATATGCTCAAGTTAACACACACAAGTCAAAAGTTTATTGGTTTTGGTTTAACCGGTTTTAGATTTTCAAAGAGTATATATTGTTTTCATGAATAGATAAAGTCAAAAGAAGTTTACATGGTTCTATGTATGTTGGATTTCTTTCAAATACATTGATGATTCATAATGTCTAAAAACTTATTTTGATGTATATCTAGTTCATGGTTTCAAAATTTGCTTTTAACAAAACTTATTTTAGAATTTCTTGTCAAAAACATAACTATATCTCTTATATATGTATTGTATTCTATCCAAACATACTATGCTTCAAATTGAGTTTAAATATCATGTTTTTGTATCTATAATTATTTTGGAGAACTCGATTTTTTATTTCAAAGTTTGTTTATGAAAAATACGATTTTCAGTTTGAAGCTTAATTTTTATATCACAAAAATAGTTCAAATAGTTTGTAATATGTGTTTATTTTTGATCACACATATTTCTATTTCAAAGTATTGATAAGAACTTAATTTTGTGAATTTTATGTGATTTTATGGGATTTTATAGAAAATTAAAAGCCAAATTTTCAGACATATAATCCCTACTTGAGCCTGCTGGCGGTCAACCGTCCGGTCGACCGGACCAGAACTCGGTCGATCGGTCGGTCGACCGATGTGCATAGAACGTGCACAGCAGCCTTGGCCTTGGGCCAGTCGACCAAACGGTCGACCGATCTAGAGAGCTTGCTCTCTGGATCTGGCTCTGGTCGACCGATCGGTCAACCAAGCCAGGGATTTCACTCTCTAATTCAGGCCTCGGTCGACCGGGCGGTCGACCGTTAGGCAAGTTTGCCTGGGGCGGTCGACCAGGCAGTCGGTCGATGGTGCCAAACAGTAAAAAATTTGACCGTTGGCCGGTCGACCGGTGGTCGATCGATAGATCAATTTTGACGTGTTCTGAACCCCAATGACTATATTTCCAGAGCCTATAAATATGGGTCCTTTTGGGCCAGTTTTAACTAAGTTTTCCATAAGCAAAATTTTCCCACTTCTCAAGCGTTTTCAGCAAAGTGTATTAGCAATTAGTATTTAAATTTCGCATTATTTGCACTAGATTAGCTTGTACACCTATTCACCCCCCTTCTAGGTGTACTTTCAATATGAACTTGTTTTTGAGAAAATACATTCATGAAACTAAAAGCATATTCTAATTGAATCGAAACGAGTAAATTGAAACACCAAAGCTTTTGATCGTGAAAATCAATATTAAACTTGTATGTGAGCTTGAACAATAAAAATTAATATATACTTTATACAAATCTAGATATTCTTACAAACCCTAAACTCAAGTTTTCTTATTAAATAGATCCTCTTCTCCATCTTGACTTGATCTAAACTTGATTCCCTTGAGCTAGACACTTCTTGATTTGCTCTTTATATTTGAGCTCTTGAATCAACATTGTACGCGTGGAAAAAATCACAATTGCAAAATTCTTTTAAATGAATAGAAGATTACAACGGATACAATCCGATTACAAAAGAGAGGGAATCTCAAGGTTGATTCTCCTCTTTATTTAATGCTGGGTTCTTCATGTGACGGTGGAGAGTGAGTCTTGTTCTCCGTTGACCGGCTGAACGTCAAGTTTCTCTTGTGGATCCTCTCTTTGGATCTACTGGTGGAGTAGCACAGCTCTTATCAGTAATGGAATCTCACAGAGATTGTAAGAACTTGAACTCAACAAGTTAACAGAAAGAGTTGAACTCTTCCCAGGCTACAAGAGCTTCGAGGCCAAACGCTGCTGAGGTAGCTCTCCTCCTCTGCCCATGGCTTCTTGGATTTCTCTATCAGGACTCTCCTCGTCAGTCCCTTTTTTTAGAGGTCCCTTCCAGAGCCTCTTTTAGAAGAGGTCCCCTCCCCCTGGGTCCCTTCCTCTCTCTAGCTATTCATAGCTATTTATAGAGGAATTGGGGTGTAACCAACCCTTTAAATCTCTCCATCATGGCAGGGGTGTAACCAACTCCTTAAATCTCTCCATAATGGGAAGTTATTCCCCATTATGTGGAGAGAAAATGGGGTGTAACTGACCAAGTTCGTGGCTCAGTTATAGCAAAAATGCGGGTCTCGCGCAGGACGCGGACCTCACTCTGATGTTGAGACGCGGAGCTCACAGGCTCGCGTCTGTGTTAGAACGCGGAGCTGCTCAGAGTTGTGTTTGAGTTGAAACGCGGAGTTGGTTGAGGTCCGCATCTGACAAAGGACGCAAGGTCTGCGTCTGGTGACCTCCGCGTCTGATATTGGAATGCGAGGTCCGCGTCTGGCGACCTCCGCGTCTGACATTGGAACGCGAGGTCTGCATTGGCGACCTCCGCGTCTGACATTAGAACGCGAGGTCCGCTTCTGAGGCTGGAAAGAGATCTTCGCATCTGGGAGGTTCGCGTCTGAGGCTGGAACGCGATCTCCGCGTCTGGGAGGTTCGCGTCTGAGGCTTTGTCTTCAGTAATTTTTTGATAGCCTACATAACCCCTTCCAAAGTTTTCGAAACTCCGTATTTGACTGAGACAGATTTTGGAATACTTTGGACTTCAGTTGAATCAGGACTTCCTGTAATCAGACTGGCATTCTTCTGAGAGGCAGTCTCGAGCTTGATCTTGTCTGGATTCTGGTCTTCGTGAGTGTACTATTGAACTGCTTGAAGCCTCCAAGAAAGATCATTGTAATTTGATTATTGGTGTACTGTTGAACCGGTGGAGTTGTTAATTGTCTTTGCCAGTGTATTGTTGAACTGATTGTAGTAGCAGAGACATACTCTTTGTATTGGGGGGAGAGAGGACGCAGCTCTCACCGACGCGGTTCTGGCACACTGATCAAGTGGAGACGCGAACTTCACTAAAGTTGAGATGCGACTCTCAATTGTTGTAGAGACGTGACTCTCAATTTTTGTAGAGACACAGCCTTTACTTGCTGTTGAGACGCAACTCTTAAGTTCATTGAGACGCGGCTCTGTACTTGAGACGCGAAGTTCACGCTCAAAGCTTTTTTGAAAGAGTTTTAATTGCCAGAGGTGTGATATTAACTTAGCAAATTAAATAGCTCTACTGGGGGAATTTGAGAAGGTTACTGTCAGAGGTGTGATATTAACTTGACAGAAGAGATCTGGACTTGTGTTTTGAATAAGTTTTGTGGACTTGCTATTCTATTGATGAGAATAACAAGTGGAATTTGATCCGCTGGGGATTATGCCAGAGTCTATCGTCAGAGGTTTAGTGTTAACATGACTAGAACTCTGCTGGGAATGAAAGTTTGCTGTCAGAGGTATGATATTAACATAACAGCGTTGATTTTACGATCTACGCAACTTAAGTGGATCTGTCATTCTATTAGGGAGAATGACAAGTGGAATTGGATTTATTGAAGATCTATGAAGATTTTTACCGTCAGAAGTGTAATATTAGCGTAACGGGTTTGGGTTTGCAATTTGAGCAAATTGAATTGTCAAAGGTGTAATATTAACTTGACAAAGATGTGTGCTAGAGGTGTGATATTAACTTAGCACCACGAAAGTCTCATTTTTACTGAGAAAATTGAGAGAAGATCATTGTCATAGGTGTAATGTTAACTTAACAATGAAATGTATGCTAGAGGTGTGATATTTAACTTAGCATTAAAAGATCTCGTTTTCACGAAGAAATCAAGGAGATCACTGTCATAGGTGTAATGTCAACTTAACAGCGATTGATTTTACGATATGAGCAACTTTAGTCAGAAGTGTAGTATTAACTTGATCAAGAGATTCTGCGATTTATGCAGTTTGGTGGACTCGCCATCCTATTAAAGAGGACTGACAAGTTGAAATTTTGATCAGAGGTGTAATGTTAACTTGACGGGAATTTGTCTTGCGATTTGAGCAAGTTTGGTCAGAGGTGTGATGTTAACTTGACTGGGATATATCTACTGTTAGATGTGTGATTTTGAACATAACAGTATTTTGAGTGGACTTGTCATTCTTTTGAGGAGAATTGACAAGTTGAAGTTTTACCCCCTGGGATACATTAAAGTCTTACTGTCAGAGGTGTAATATTAACATGACAGGTTCGATTTATAATTTATTCCACTGAGAAAATTGAGAGAAATCACTGGTAGAGGTTTAATATTAACTTAACAGTGAATATGCCAGAGGTATAATGTTAACTTGGCATATTTGATCTGTGATTATTTCACTGGGGAAATAGTCACAGGTTTTTTGTGGTCCTACCATTCCATGGATGGGAATTGGTAAGGGATTTTGGAGGGAATTTTAGGGAATGAGTTGTTAGAGGTAACTATTAACATGACAAATATTGATTTCCCTAGAAAATAAAGATTTACTGTTAGAGACGTAATGTTTAACATAACAGTAATAGAATTTTGCGATTTAATCAATTTAAGTGGACCTGTCATTCTATTGAAGAGAATGACAAGTAAGACTGAACCCATCAGGATCTAAGTATTTCTTTACCGTCAGAGGTGTGATATTAACTTAACGGATCAGATTGAATCTTGTCAGAGGTGTGATATTAACCTGATAAGGATGTGAGCTAGAGGTGTACTGTTAACTTAGCTCCATAAGAACTTCAGTTTCATTGGGGAGACTGAAGATATCACTGTCATAGGTGGTGTTAAACTTAACAGTGGAGGTAATGCTAGAGGTGTGATGTTAAACTTAGCATGGCCATCTCGACTCTGATACGAAAGTTCGAGAAAAGTCATTGTCATAAGTGTATTGTAGAACTTAACAATGAATTGGTTGCTAGAGGTGTGATGTTTAACTTAGCATTACGAAAGTCTCATTTTCACTGAGAAAATTGAGAGAAGATCATTGTCATAGGTGGTGTTAAACTTAACAGTGGAGGTAATGCTAGAGGTGTGATGTTTAACTTGGCATTGGCCATCTCGACTTCGATACGAAAGTTCGAGGAAAAGTCATTGTCATAGGTGTATTGTTGAACTTAACAATGAATTGGTTACTAGAGATGTGATGTTAAACTTAGCATCGCTCGTCTCAGCTTCGATATGGAAGCCTGAGGAAAAGTGACTGTCAGAGGTTTAATATTGAACTTGGTAACAACTTAATCACTGTTAGAGGTGTAGTATTAACAGTAGTTTGTCAGAGGTTTATTGTTAACATGACAAATCCCAGTTCATTTCATTAGGGAGATGAACACAAGTATTTTTGTGGCCCTACCATTCTGTGGATGAGAATTGGTAAGAGATTTTAGAAGAGAGGATGGGACCAAGTCCTCAAGGGTTTTAGCAAACCTTCTACTCAGGCTCGTGTTTCTACGTCTGAGAATGGACATGAGGTCCGCGTCTGGCGACTTCCGTGTTTGACTAAGAAAGGACGCGAGGTCCGCGTCTGGCAACCTCCGCGTCTGACATTAGAACGCAAGGTTCGCGTCTGGCAACCTCCGCGTCTGATATTAGAACGCAAGGTCCGCGTCTGGCAAACTCCGCATTTGACTGAGAAAGGACGCGAGGTCCGCATCTGGCGACCTCCGCGTCTGACATTGGAACGCAAGGTCCGCGTCTGACAACCTCCGCGTCTTACATTGGAACGCAAGGTCTGCGTCTGGAAACCTCCGCGTTTGACTGAGAAAGGACGCGAGGTCCACGTCTGGCAACTCCGCGTCTGACATTGGAACACAGGGTCCACGTCTGGCAACCTCCGCGTCTGACATTGGAACGCAAGGTCCGCGTCTGGTAACCTCCGCGTTTGACTGAGAAAGGACGCGAGGTCCGCGTCTGGCGACCTCCGCGTCTGACATTGGAACGCAAGGTCCGCGTCTGAAAACCTCCGCGTCTGATATTGGAACGCGAGGTCCGCATCTGGCAACCTCCGCGTTTGAATGAGAAAGGACGCGAGGTCCGCGTCTGGCGACCTCCGCATCTCACATTGGAACGCGAGGTCTGTGTCTGGCGATCTCCGTGTCTGACATTGAAACGCGAGGTCTGCGTCTCTTGGAGGAGTTTGAGTTTGAAGCCTTACAGGCTGAAACTGACGGCTCAGTCATCTAAAAGTTACAGTGACAATCAGAAAGCACCGCCGAGATGAACTACTCGCAATGGCACTCGAACCCATGGGATGAGAGCTTCTCAGTTCATATTTGAACATGACCTCCTTGGGCTGAACGCGAACCTCGTGTTTCTGAAGTGAAACGCGATGATCTCATTCTGGCGTAGCCTCCTGCTAAACGCGTGTCTTGCGCTTTTGAATAGAAACGCGAAGGTCATCCTTTAACACTGTCAGCGACTCTCGCAAGTTAAGGTCATGTCCTGTGCGGCCTTAGGCTGGACGTGGGTCACGCGTTCTCGCGTTTTGGCACAGTTTGAGGATAGACGCGAACTTCACATTTTGGCGCCGAAACGCGCAGCTCGTGAACGCGAGCATCGCGTTTTGTTGAAGAAATGCGGGGCTGAAAGCGAACTTCGCGTTTGGTGCTGAAACGCGGGGGTGAAAGCGAGCTCTGTTTGCTGATGGTGAACTTGACGTCTTTGTTGACGATCAGCAATCCGTTTGGCTCGTAGGAGTTGATGCGAACCCCCTGCCAATTGAGTTTGCTGAGCCTTAGGAGGAGTTTTGCGGCGACATTTGCTTTCATCATTATTGGCCTCGCGGGTCTCATAGGAGACATTGATGCGGGCCACATATGCTGTTGCAACCACTCCTGTCTGCTGATAATGAGTGCAACGCCTTCGCAGTCTCTCGGCATTTCGATTGAGTCGCCGAGGTTGTTGAGAACCCCCGACATCCGGACTGGAAGTGCCTTGTTAAAAGGATGGAGGGGAGATTGGTCTTTATTGCCATCTTAACCGTGGGTCATGGTGCGGGTCTCTGAAGAGATGTTGGGGCTGACCACGTTGTCTCTACGGGAGACTCCCGACGCTTTGGGGGAGTTCAACTTCTCTTGGTCGAATTCGATCATAAGATATTCGACTGTGAATTCAAACATCCGACGTCGGCTTGCGCCACTACTTTCTCGTTGGTTGAGAAAGATCATTGTCCCCAGCGGAGTCGTCATCTCTTGTACGCGTCGGAAAAATCACAATTGCAAAATTCTTTTAATTGAATAAAAGATTACAACGGATACAATCCGATTACAAAAGAGAGGGAATCTCAGGGTTGATTCTCCTCTTTATTTAATGCTGGGTTCTTCATGTGGCGGTGGAGAGTGAGTCTTGTTCTCCATTGACCGGCCGAACGTCAAGTTTCTCTTGTGGATCCTCTCTTTGGATCTACTGGTGGAGTAGCACAGCTCCCATCAGTAATGGAATCTCAAAGAGATTGTAAGAACTTGAACTCAACAAGTTAACAGAAAGAGTTGAATTCTTCCCGGACTACAAGAGCTTCGAGGCCAAACGCTGCTGAGGTAGCTCTCCTCCTCTGCTCATGGCTTCTTGGATTTCTCCATCAGGACTCTCCTCGTCAGTCACTTTTTTTAGAGGTCCCCTTCCAGAGCCTCTTTTAGAAGAGGTCCCCTCCCCCCGGGTCCCTTCCTCTCTCTAGCTATTCATAGCTAATTATAGAGGAATTGGGGTGTAACTAACCCCTTAAATCTCTCCATCATGGCAGGGGTGTAACCAACCCTTAAATCTCTCCATCATGGTAGGGGTGTAACCAACTCCTTAAATCTCTCCATAATGGGAAGTTATTCCCCATTATGTGGAGAGAAAATGGGGTGTAACTGACCAAGTTTGTGGCTCAGTTATAGCAAAAATGCGGGTCTCGCGTTGGACGCGGACCTCACTCTGATGTTGAGACGCGGAGCTCACAGGCTCGCGCCTGTGTTTGAACGCGGAGCTGCTCAGACTTGCGTTTGAGTTGAAACGCGGAGTTGGTTGAGGTCCGCATCTGACAAAGGACGCGAGGTCTGTGTCTGGCGACCTCCGCGTCTGACATTGGAACGCGAGGTCCGCGTCTGGCGACCTCCGTGTCTGACATTGGAACGCGAGGTCCGCGTCTGGGAGGTTCGCGTCTGAGGCTGGAACGCGATCTCCGCGTCAGGGAGGTTCGCGTCTGAGGCTTTATCTTCAGTAATTTTTTGATAGCTTACAAACATGTGTTAGCTTGTAGATTCTAAACACTAACTAAGCTCTTTATTGAATATCTAAAACTTAATAAACACAAGATCATTAGTACTCTAATTACATGCGTAAATCATCATCAAAACTAGAGGGCATGCTTTTGCGCCAGCAGTTACATGCTTGCTCCGGTAAATCGCTCCGTGCTTTTGCTGCTCCTCTTATTGTTTGATAATGTTTATCGCAACACGAAATTCTCGCAACAGAGCACAATTTTGTTATGTACCCCTTGATCTTTTGATGAATATAGATTTTTGGAGTTTAAAGTAAGAGAATCGAGCTACATTTGTAGTCTATTTGTCACTACTAGTCCTGTCTTTACTAATAATAGATTGGTGTGGGGGGGGGGGGGGGGGGGGGGGGGGGGGGGGGGGGGGGGGGGGGGGTTAGGTGGGTGGGGGGAATAATATTAGGTGGGTGGGGGAATAATACAAGTAGTTGTTCAAGATTTTTATATGGGGATGATGTTGTCCTAATTCGTGAGCCAAACAGATTAGGATTCTAGTTAAAGGAAGGTTTAGGGCTGTGACTTGCGTGGGAAGTTTCTGCATTGACCCCAGATAGTCATGGGTTGACTTCTGACTTGAAAAACTTTAGTTTATTTACGATCCCACCACGATTCTTGTGATGTGAGAAACAAGAATACTTGATGAGTATCTCGATGCGGGTATGTCGGCCAAACGTAAGCTATAAGCGGGATATACGGTCCAAAATACAGACGCCCACAAAACACATGCATACCATTACGAACACAGAGGCATGTTGTCTCTTTCTTTGTTTCTTCTCTTGAGCAGACACAAAAGTGAATTCATAAGTCTATTTTGTCTGCATGATTATCTATATAATCTTGAGGGGTTGTTTGTTTACTCGAAAGAAACCTAACGTTGTTGAAGCAGTCATATGTGAACACTTTGATTTCCTGTTTCGCTTCAGAAAGAAATTTGAGAGATATTGAAGAGACGTGTGTAAATCTTAAACGGATTCTACGATGTCTTATGTCATGAAGGACTACTGTGGAAATTGTACTAGAGAAATTGGATCATATAGCACACAAAAAGTGGATGCGAGTCCTATCAAAACTTTTATTAGGACTTTTTTAATTTTTTTTAAAATCAAATTATTTAACTACCATACAACAATACTAGACATATGGGCTGTTTGGTTGTAAGGAAGTGGGCGGAAGTAAGGAAATAGGGAAGTATAATTACTCACTTTCCTATCTATCCAAACACTGGAAAAGGAAAATAAGAAAACCTCTTTCCCTTTTATCTTTTCTCTTTTACACAACCATTTCCTCACTTACAGAGTGCTACAGTTAATTTTGTGATCATGAAAATCACATTTGTAATAAATTGTAGCACAAAACAGTTAATTTTTTGACCATGTAAATCTCACTTGCATTCTAATTATAGTCTATTTTTTATTTTTCTTAATTAATTTTTATTTTAATATTATTTTTCGGTCAACTTTGTGGTCAACTTTTCCACTTCAACTTTCACATTACCATCCAAACAACGGAAAAGACAAAATATTTTTCAAACCACACTTCCCAATAACATCCAAACACCGAAAAACTTACTAACCAATTCCCAAGTTTCAAAGGGAATTATTACTACTTCCTCGCTACAAGTAGCTATTACTTCAGGGGGACATTTATATGTTAAAAAAAAAGTTTTAAAAGTACTTCATGTTAGACTTATTTTGTTTTATAGTCTAACTTATTTTTGGGCCTACTCAAGTCAATTGGATATTTGCACCCGCCCACTTAACCTATGTTGTTTGACCCAATAAAGAATTGATCAAACCTAAATGGTTTGGGTCTAGACACGTTTCCAATTACACTTAGCCATGAGTGTATTTAAATTAGAATGTGGGACTCATTACACGTGTGGAACTCGTGTTATAAATCAAGGGCCTAGATCTATGATGAGTTGAACTAGGGTTTCTTGATGCTATATATATCATGAGTAGGGTTCCCTCTCCACCAACAAGAATAACTATCTCTCTTAGAGGCCTCTCATCTCCTCTAAGAATAAGGAAGAGTACTTGGTGGCTGGAGAGAAGAATCCTCTCCCTCAACTCCGGCGTCTTCGAGATCGTGCAATCTTCGGCAACCTTTTCGTGATGGAATCAGGTATGCCTAAAACCCTCCTTCCCTTTGATCATGATAAAGAGGCTTATATGTGTAGATCTTGCATAGATTAAATTTAGATCTAACAATTGGTATCAGAGCCTCCTCTTTATCAGATCATCGGGATATAAAGTAATAATTTTTTGATCTCGATTTATGAAAATTATGAATCTCTGTATTTAATTCAATAAAGATTATCTTTTGTGTCTCAAGTAATTGAATTAAATTAGAGATGATTAAATTAAATTCATGTATATATTTTTTATGATTTATATCTGTGTGTTATTATTATTTTTAATTCATTAAAAAAAAAAAAAATCGTGGCCTATTTTCATGCAGGCGCTCAAGCGCCTGCATGCAATGAAACAAAAAAAAAAAAAAAAATCGTGGCCTATTTTCATGCAGGCGCTCAAGCGCCTGCATGCAATGCAATAAAAAAAAAAAGAAAAAGAAAGGGGTGCATGAATTGCTCTCTGCAGAGAGCACTGCAGAGAGCAATGCTCTCTGCAGAGCGCGCGAACTAGTGGCCTGTACCGATCCTTGTGGGCGGGCAACAAGCCGCCGGCCACCACGAGCCGGCGGCTACAAGGGTAATAAAAAAAAAAAAAAAAAAAAAGGAGATTAGTTATTTAGTGTTTCCTTAATTTGGGATTGTGAGATTGAATAGGATTAAATTTTGATATAGATACAAAATTTAAATCTAATAAGGAAACTCATTTAATCTATTCTTAGTTGTTCTCACATTAAAGCTAATTGGGTTTTATCCAGTTTATTTAAACCCGGCCCAATAAGAAGGAAACCAATAACTTAACCATTGCGGGTCGGGTCTGATTCAGACCCGATAAGCACTGCAGACCCGTTTTGCCATTAGAAACTTCAATTAGCCGTTACGGGCTCATACGACCTCTGTTTTGGGCATGTAAACAGCCGTTTCGAAGCTCTTGACGAGCACTACAGTTACAGGCATTAGACATGACAAAACAGTAGTTAGTTGACATAAAGAAGGCATTGAAGTGTTTATTTATCATGGTTATGTGTACCCTTACATGCTTCCGCTTCATCAATATTTATATTATTGCTTATATTGTCTAGCATAATAAATATTGATTTTACTACAGTTAATAACACACAGATAAAGATATATACATGTTCAAGCTAAAGAATTTATAAAAGAGCTTATTTAATTGCGTATGTAGTTCATGCGGACAATAGCCGGCCCAAAGGAAGACTATTGTTTGGCCGAATTATGTACGGCGTCGGATACTTGATGTGGGTAATGCAAGTGGGAGAACCTTGATGTGTGGTAATCGGCCCAAAGGAAGGTTGTCACACTATTGGCCCATATTGCATTACCCTCATCAACTAGTCCGATGGCGGAACAAGAATACAGATGCATAAATTTGTGTGGCCCATGCGTGTGGCAATCGGCCCAAAGGAAGGTTGTCATTATGGCCGAGTCATTACATATATTATATGGTCAATATAGATTACTTAAACTTTAGGACCAATCCTATAAAGTAACAGTCGGCCCAAAGGAAGGCTGTTCTCTTACATAGGACCTAGACTTTAGGATATCTATATTGGGCCAGTACAGTGTTGGCATATAGAGACACAACTTGTTCTGAAAGTTTAACCGGCAGCTCTATCGGTTAGACTGGTTGCATTTTCTGAAATTTATTTTTTTTAATGGCTATTACAGTAGAATTTTATAAATGCAATGTTTATGTTAAATTGATGAGAAATTGTATGCTTATGTAGTCCTATTTTTTTTTTCTGTTATCAGTAAATGCATCTTCAATTTCTGCAAGTCTCAATGGCATTCCTGTGTTGAATGGTACAAACTTTGAGAAGTGGCGCGACCACGTTACCATCGTTCTTGGATTTATGGACCTAGACTATGCCTTAAGGACTGATGAACCCCTTGCCATTACTGACAAAAGCACAGTAGAAGAAAAGGCAAATTATGAAAAGTGGGAGAGGTCTAATAGGATGTGTCTTATGGTCATGAAGCACACTATTCCTATGACTATTAGGGGTGCTATGCCTGATAAGGTTAGTGCTAAGAGTTTTCTAGCTGAAGTAGCAGACCGATTTACTAAATCGGATAAAGTTGAGGCTAGTACGCATCTTAGCAAGCTAGTAAATATGCGCTACAACGGTAAAGGAAACATAAGGGAGTACATTATGGAAATGTCTAATCTTGTTTCAAAACTAAAGGCACTGAAATTGGAACTCTCTGAAGAGATTCTAGTGCACTTCATTTGATTTCTCTTCCTCCACAGTATAACCCTTTCAAGATTAATTATAATGCTCAAAGGAAAAGTGGAGTCTCACTGAGCTCATTAGTCACTGTGTTCAGGAAGAAGAAAGGTTGAAACAAGAAAAGACTGAAAGTGCTCACTTAGCATTTCAGGGTAACACCACTAATAAGAAAAGGAAAAAGAGTGAAAGTAAAGGGAGGAACACAAATACCACTACAGCAGCTAATCCGATCGTGGCAAAAGTGCAGGAGAAGAGGCCTAAGGTTATTGCATGTTTCTTCTGCAAGAAAGTAGGCCACATCAAGCAGGATTGCGTAAAGTACCAGAAATGGCTTATTAAGAAGGGTATGTCTCATGCTTATGTTTGTTCTGAAATTAATCTAGCTTTAGTTCCACCACACACTTGGTGGATGGATACCGGTGCGACTATTCACATATGCATTTCATTGCAGGACTTCCAAACCCAAAGGAGGCCCAGTCAGGCTGAGCGATACATATATATGGGCGATGGAAATAAAGCTGCAGTTGAAGCTATTGGAGTTTGTAGGCTTAGATTAGATTCTGGTTTTATTTTAGATTTAGATGAGACTTTATATGTACCGTCTTTTAGGCGGAATCTTATTTCCATTTCATTGTTAGACAGATCTGGTTTTACTGTCAATTTGGTAATGAAATGTTTAGCTTATTTTCTAAATCTAAAGTTGTTGGTACTGGAATCTTGATTGATGGCTTATATAAATTGAATCTCCATGCTTCATATTCTGAATCTTTATATGTGAATAATCTAGGTACTAAGCGAACATTAATTAAAGAAAACTCCTACAGTTTATGGCATAGGCGTTTAGGACACATCTCAAAAGAGAGAATCCAAAGGCTTGTGTCTAGTGGAGCTATAGGCCCTTTAGATTACTCCGACTTAGGAGTATGTACAGATTGTATAAAAGGCAAACAAACAAACATTAGAAAGTTTGGTGCTAGACGGAGTTCAGGAGTCTTAGAATTGGTGTATACAGATATTTGTGGCCCATTCCCTACAGCATCTTGGAATGATCACAAATACTTCATCACTTTTACGGACGATTACTCTCGTTATGGGTACCTATATTTGATACATGAGAAATCCCAATCACTGGACATGTTTAAAATCTATAAAGCTGAAGTTGAAATTCAACAGAATAAGAAGATTAAAGCCGTGAGATCTGACCGTGGTGGTGAGTACTATGGCAGATACGACGGATCAGGTAGATGTCCAGGGCCTTTTGCCAGTTTTCTAGAAGAGTGCGGTATTGTAGCCCAGTACACTATGCCAGGGACACCTCGTCAAAATGGTGTTGCTGAGAGACGAAATCGCACACTAAAGGACATGGTTAGGAGTATGATAGCTCACACTACTCTACCAGAGTCACTATGGAGTGAAGCCTTAAAGACGGCAGTCTACCTCCTTAATAGAGTACCTAGTAAAACAGTAACTAAAACCCCATATGAATTATGGACTGGGAAATCTCCCAGCATTCGGCATCTTCATGTTTGGGGTTGTCCAGCGGAAGCTCGGCCATATATGCCACATGAGAAGAAGTTGGACTCAAGGACAGTTAGCTGTTTCTTCGTAGGGTATTCTGAGAGGTCTAGAGGCTTTAGGTTTTACTGTCCCTCCACTAAAAACATAATAGAGACGGATAATGCTAAATTTATTGAGGAAATTCAGAACAGTGGGAGTCAACTACATAAGGATTTCACATTTGAGGAAGAACAAATTGTTATACCCATGGCAGTTGTTCCAAATGATGAAGTAGTTGTTCTACCCCAGCATGAAAATACAGTTGTACCCTTACAAGGTACAAATATAGTTCATCCTGAAGTAGATTCCACTGATGAGGTAGAACCTGAAAATCCTCAACCACAAGTGCCAAGGAGATCAACTAGGGAGAGGAGATCAGCCATTGCAAATGACTATATAGTTTATCTCCAAGAGCATGAGTTTGACATAGGGATAGAGGATGACCCCACATCCTTGAATGAGGCCAAACTCAGTATTCACTCCACTAAATGGTCAAATGCCATGAATGATGAGTTAAAATCGATGAAGGACAATGATGTTTGGGATTTAGTAGAGTTGCCTAAAGGTAAGAAACCGATTGGTTGTAAATGGGTGTTCAAAACCAAGCGGGATTCGAAAGGCAATGTCGAAAGATATAAGGCACGTCTTGTCGCAAAGGGATTCACTCAAAGAGAGGGCATTGACTATAAGGAGACTTTCTCCCCGGTTTCCATGAAGGATTCTTTTAGGATTATCATGGCATTGGTGGCTCACTTTGACCTGGAGTTACACCAAATGGATGTTAAGACAGCCTTTCTTAATGGTGACATTGAGGAAGAAATTTATATGGTGCAACCAGATAGTTTTGAAGTTAAAGGTTTACAACATCTGGTTTGTAAATTAAAGAAATCCATTTATGGTTTAAAGCAAGCATCCCGTCAATGGTATTTGAAATTTGATCAAGTAATATCCAATTTTGGTTTTAAGGAAAATATAGTTGATCAATGTATTTACCATAAATTTAAAGGGAGTAGATTTATATTCTTGTGCTATATGTGGATGACATTCTATTAGCAAGTAACGATATAGATCTTCTACTTGAGACCAAGAGTTTTCTCTCAAAGAATTTTGAGATGAAAGATCTTGGAGACGCTTCTTTTGTGATAGGCATCCAGATTCAACGTGACAGGACACGTGGAATATTAGGTTTATCACAAAAGGCCTATATCGATAAAGTGCTAGATAGATATGGCATGAAGAATTGCTCTTTGGGTGATACGCCTGTCACTAAGGGAGATAAGTTGAGTCTACTCCAATGTCCCAAGAACGATCTACAGAAAGAGCAAATGAAAGACATTCCATATGCATCGGCAGTTGGAAGTCTGATGTATGCTCAAGTTTGTACCGTCCAGACATAGCATATGCTGTTGGAAAACTTGACAGATACCTGTGCAATCCTGGGATTGATCACTGGAAGGCTGCTAAGAAGATAATGCGATATCTACAGAGGACAAAGGACTACATGCTTACCTACAAGAAATCTAATCAGTTGCAGCTGGTTGGATACACAGATTCAGATTTTGCTGGATGTATCGACAGTAGAAAATCCACTTCAGGTTATGTCTTCCTGATGGCAGGAGGAGCAGTTTCTTGGAAAAGTGTCAAGCAAACACTTGTTGCTTCATCTACGATGGAAGCAGAATTCGTTGCTTGCTATGAAGCTTCAAATCAAGCAATATGGCTGAGGAATTTTGTTTCTGGGCTTCAGTTAGTGGATCTAGTCGAAAGGCCATTGCAGCTATACTGTGATAATAGAGCTGCAGAGCTCTACTGCAAAAGTGACAAGAGTTCAGTAAGGTCGAGACACATCGACATCAAGTTTCTTGTCGTTAAAGATAGAGTTCGGAATAACATTGTATCTGTTGACAGTATTAGTACTAGTCTTAACATTGCTGATCCACTCACAAAAGGACTGCCTTCTAAAGTGTTTTTAGAGCATGTAGCTCATATGGGGATGGCTAATCCTAATGATATCCTGATTTATTGGGAGTGGATAATTTTATGTAACAGATATTATTTCTAAGTGCACTTTATGGATATTTGTTGATTCTGATAAATAAATTTATAACTGCTTTTCCTAAAGTTTACTTTTGCGCATTTGAGTTTGTTGAATTAGCAGTTAGACTCATTGGAGTCATAAAGTGAGACTCGTTGGAGTCATAAGGTTAGACTCGTTGGAGTCATAAAGTGGAAGCCAGTTGGAATTGTACCTTATTTGATCAGAGGATATTTCCATGCCACACGTCCACATTTGATCTATGTCGTTAGGGGTTCTGAAACTTGTGATGTGGAAGGTCCTACCTCGACTATACAGAAGGTAACGATCGCCATGTTCGGTGGCAGGACTCTTAATGGACCAGATTGTTTTGAAACGTGGTTTGTCGGCGGTTAAAGTTTTGACGTCATAAAGTTATGCATAATATCTATTCAGTATGACTTGCTTGGCCCAAGTGGGAGATTGTTAGACTTATTTTGTTTTATAGTCTAACTTATTTTTGGGCCTACTCAAGTCAATTGGATATTTGCACCCGCCCACTTAACCTATGTTGTTTGACCCAATAAAGAATTGATCAAACCTAAATGGTTTGGGTCTAGACACGTTTCCAATTACACTTAGCCATGAGTGTATTTAAATTAGAATGTGGGACTCATTACACGTGTGGAACTCGTGTTATAAATCAAGGGCCTAGATCTATGATGAGTTGAACTAGGGTTTCTTGATGCTATATATATCATGAGTAGGGTTCCCTCTCCACCAACAAGAATAACTATCTCTCTTAGAGGCCTCTCATCTCCTCTAAGAATAAGGAAGAGTACTTGGTGGCTGGAGAGAAGAATCCTCTCCCTCAACTCCGGCGTCTTCGAGATCGTGCAATCTTCGGCAACCTTTTCGTGATGGAATCAGGTATGCCTAAAACCCTCCTTCCCTTTGATCATGATAAAGAGGCTTATATGTGTAGATCTTGTATAGATTAAATTTAGATCTAACACTTCAAACTCTTAAAATTGTCGGTACAAATAAATACATAAAATGATCATTGAAGTAAACGAAAATCCCTGAAGAAGTATGTTAGAACCGTTGAAGAGATTTCGTTTTCTTCAGACTCTTTCTACTAAAGAAATAGCATTTGTCAAAAAGATTGTCTTGAATTCAAGTTTGCATAAGGAAACAAATAGTGATGCTACAATACGATAGAGTGTTTGCTTGATTAATGTGGCTCTATCGCGATGCTCATATGCAAGTCTCGAGTTTACGGAACATGAAAAATATTGATGTTCGTGAAAACTCAGTGTGATCTATGTGCATGTAGCGTGATCTATGTGCATAGTAGGAGTGTCAAGTAGAATCATATTGCAACAACTTTTCGAGCAGAGTAATTTTTCCTTTTAGGACCTATTTGATTTGATGAAAATGAGAGGAAAAGATATAAGTAGAAATGAGGACGAGAAATGTGAAAGTATAGTGAAGATTAAGATTTGTGTATTTCTCATTTTCGATGTTTGGCTGTAATGTAAAAGTGTAAGTGCAAAAGTATAATATGTTTTCTGGTGTTTCCTTAAGTAATGTGAAAGTGAAAGTGAAAGTGAAAGTGAAAATGTTTACTACAAAGTTGACGATAAAATAATATTAAATTAACTATTAATTCTGAAATAATATTTAGACTGCAAGTGCGATTTATATGACATCAAAATTACCTGATTTGAATTATAACTTATTACAAATGAGATTTACATGACCACAACATTAACTGTAGCACTCTAAAAATAGGAAGATGGAAGTGCAAAAAAGAGGTGTAAAAAAGAAAAGGGAAAAGAAAAAAAGGTTATCCATTTTTCATTTCCGGTTCAAAACAAACAAGAAAAGTAAGAAATGAGTTTTCCCACTTCTCATTTTCCTCTCACTTTCATGAATCCAAGCACGCCCACGAGAGTTTCTTTCCCTTCTTATTAAAAATGTTTCTTTTTCCACTTTTTGATTAAGGTATGGTCCTTTTATTTTCACTTATATCAATTCATTGTATCTTATTGTAATGGTCAGTTTCTGGCCTTCTCAAAATCACGCCATGTCACCGCTTTCAAAACTTCTTAAGGGGAGTTCCCGTTCAATTCAAACTACGAGCGGTTCAGATAGTTAGAAGAAGAGATAAATTTAGTTACGGGTATCTCTATCTTTAAGTGAAATCTCTATTTGAACTCGGCAATTACAGGTCGAGAATAGATTAACCACATATACAGCTGGACGCAGACTACTAGATAAAAATGGACACTCGTTCAACTAATTCAAATCAGGATGTTCGACTCTAACCGTCTCTAGGTTAAATGTTTAAATAGAGCTGGACTACGCAGCTTTATCTAATAGATACTATTTGCATAAATAGTAGATCCCTTTCAACGTGTGAGAGGGACGACTAATTGAGCCCAGAAACCCAAACGCACTAGATAAACACTATTGTAAATGCCACTATCATAGTGAAATCTCTCTTTATGATTTTTTTCTTTCGGGTTTTTCACGTAAATCTCTGCGTTTGTATTGATTTTTCTGAGATTTGTTTTACCATCTCTATAAATTTAGTGCGTGGATAAATTTCATAAATAATTATTAACAACACTAATATTTCCGTTTATGAAAAAGATATTATTACAAGCCTATAATTACACATTTTCCACAGAAGAGTAAGGTTGTGCGGACCATCTGATTTATAACTATTATTCTAAATGACGGAGGCTCATGTGCATTACTCTATTATAAAAACAAAAATGTGCAAAATACAAGCATATGGAAAAGTATTTCTCATAAAAATATTTGCATTTGAGACACCTCACCGACTAACGTTACAAGCAAGCTGAGGGGAAAAACGTTTAAAGGAAGCAGTCACTCTAATTGAGTTTACTTGTTTGTCGTTTATCAGTTTAGGCCCTTGAGTTACGTATTGAACTTGTGATCTTTATAATTCGTGACAGGAGCCACTAAAAACTTTCTTCCTTATTTATTTATTTATTTATTTTTAGTGGTTATTAATGATTCAATCAAATCTGGACTTATTAATGCCGTGTGACAAAAGTTTCCAACTGTTCATATCAACTTATTAAATCCATGTCAATGTCAAGTACCATCCTTCACTTACACAGCAAGAGGAAGACTGGGTGCTTTCCTTCCATTGTAAGTACAAGGCAATCTCAAACTCATCAAAGAACTGAAAATTTATGTTCATCGTCAGTAAAAATTTGGGATCCTAGAGACAGCAAACAAGTCAAAGAAACAAGCACCGTAAACAGTGAAACTGAATACTTTCTCTTCAAATTTAAAACGTATCATTTTCCGTTGATAAACGACATGATCACCATCGCATTTCACGGCCCCCACAGGCCAACGTCTGCAAAGACTAGACAAAGTCCAATACACTCCTGGGCCTTGTTCTCTAATTATTAACCCAGGACGGTGAGAAGAAAAAATAAATAAATAAATTGGATGCCATTTTCCTCTCAATTGTATGACAATGCAACCAATAATAAGATGAGCATTGTGCTGTCACTTCCTATGTAAAACTATCATCTACGACTAGGGTTGGCCAATGGGGCGGGTCGACCCGCCCCGCCATGGGCGGACCCATTAGTGGGCTGGGCCGGGCTACAGCCCGGCCCATTTTTTATATATAGGCATAAACTCATTTTTATTTTTCTTCTTTTTCATATATTGTGTTAGACCCCTTTCTATTTGACTTTTTTTAGCAAATTTATTTCTAATTCCACTTCTGATTTAGTGGAGAATACTGTTTTATTTTTTTGATAAATTCATATAATTCATAAGTATATGTTATAAAAAATTGCAGCCCACCCCAAAATTTTTTCTGGTTCCGCCCCTGCGCCCCGCCCCGCACTGTGCGACTCGTTGGAGTCGCACAGTGCGGGTCACGGGTCAACCCGCACCCGCCCCGTTTAGGGGCGGGTCAGAACGGGTTAACCCGTCCCGTTTACACGGGACGAATTCGATTCGTCCCGTGACGAATCATGGGACGAATAGGGTCGGGGAAAATTTCCCCGACCCCCTTCTTTTTTTTTTTTAGTCCAATATTTTTATATTACAGTTAGAGAGAAAAATTACTCTGCGGCCCCTGAATTCGAATTTAATTTTTTTTAAATCCTAAACGGCTCAAAAAAGAGCCGTTGGGGGGTAAAAAGAGGGTGCCACGTAGCACCCTCTTTTTTCACCCCAACGGCTCAAAAATGAGCCGTTGGCCCTTTAAAAAAAAAAAAAAAAAACCCTAACCTCTAATCCTCTATAAATACCCTCCACCCTCATTCATTTTCATCTCACTTCACCTCAACCCTCTCTCTTCTATTATAAATCACTCTTATTCTCTTACAATTACAAATCTCTACCAACTTTCAGTCTAGTCTAATGGAGCCCAACCGGAGTACTGGCGGTACCTCATCCGAAGCCGGTGATAGCTCTTCATCAACACACAATCCTTCAGCTGCCACACCTTATACCGATGTTGGCGGTAGCTCATCGTCACCATATGCCGCTTACCCACCATACAACTATGCTCCACCAACATCCGCATTTGCTCCCTATCACAGTTCGTCAAGCTATGCAATTAACTACAGTGGTTTTGCACCATATACACATGCTGCATATGCCAGTGATAGTGGTACAGGTCGGCATTCTATTTCCTTCCCTCCTCAATATTCCTCATATTCTCAACTTTTAATGTCAACATCACCAATGCACGCACAATCTCTGGCTCCTTTTTTTACTGAAACACAAGAACAACACGATACACAACCAACACAGCATGATACTATAATTCCAGAAACACAACAACCAACTAGCACAAGCACAACCACAACCACTAAAGTAAGAGCCAAAACTTCTCTAGTGTGGAATCATTGCGTAGAAAAAGTTGTTGAAGGTAGAAGAAAGGCAGAATGTAAGTACTGTCATCAACTATTTGATCATAAAGAAGGATACGGTACAGGTGTTCTTAATAAACACTATGAAAAGAAGCATGCTAAAAGTCACGGTTTACCACCACAACAAGCACAAATATTAGTTGATTCAGGCACACTCTCCACTTGAAGATATAAGCCTGAAGTAAATAAACATAAGTTAGCTGAATTTATTGTTCGAGCAGAACTTCCATTTTCTTTTACTGAATCAGATGCATTAGTTGATTATCTTAAATCTGTTTTTGCTCCTGATTATAAGAGAATTAGCAGACAAACTATAACTAGAGAAATTGAAGATTTATTTGTAAATAGAAAAATATTTTGAAGGCTCTTTTTACTAGTGATGCTAGAAAAATTTCATTAACTTCCGATATATGGGAAGCTCTTAATCTTATTCATTATTTATGTGTTACTGCTCACTTTATTGATGACAACTGAATTTTACAAAAACGTATTTTATCATTTTCTAAATTTTCTGAGAAACATTCTGCTACAAATGTAGAAAATTCAATTTTTCTTACTTGTAGAAATTATGATATAGAAAATAAAATATTTTCTATTTCTTTTGATAATGCAAGTGAAAATACTGCTTCAATAAGACAATTGAAAACGGTATTAGATCCGATTTTAAATGGTAAACTTTTTCATGTTAGATGTGTTTGCCATATATTGAATTTATGTGTACAAGATGGTCTAAAAATCTTAGACAAATATATTTATAAAGTTAAAGAAATTATTTTACATATAAAACACAGTGGACCTAGGAGACAATCTTTTAAAATTATTGCCGACAATGTGGACTAAAGGAAAAACTACTCCAAGCAGATGTGAAAACTCGTTGGAATTCAAGTTACTATATGATTAAAGATTGCCTTCCTTTTAAACAAGCAATTCAATTTTTTACAATAAAAGAATGTTCATCTCTTATATTAGCGATGAAGAGTGGAAATTATATGAAAATTTTTGTACTTTTCTAAAAAAATTTGACACTGCCACAAAAGCACTTTCTGGTACATATTATCCCACATGTAACTTAGTTTTTTATAATCTTAATGAAATTGCTCAAGTATTTGCTGCATACAGAGATGATGACAGTCTTGAAGAGGCTGTACATGATATGGAAGAAAAATTTCGAAAATATTTTGAAAATATGCCTTTTTTATTTACTTAGCTGCAATTATAGATCCTACAATTAAAATAGATAATTTAAAACTTTTATTATCAAATTTTATTTTATGTTTAAATTATGAACAAGATATAGATAAATTACTTTTAGAAATTAGATCTCTTTTAGAAGAAATGTACTCATTGTACAGAGATGAGTTATTTTCCCCTTCTTCTTCTGAATTTAGGGCACCTACACCATCACAAACTTCTTCTAGTAGTCTAGGTAAAAAATTATCTAATTTTAAAAGTTACTTTCCTCTAATAGTAGAAAGAAACACTCTTCAGGAGTAGGTTCATTTGATGAACTTAATTTATATTTGAACACAATGCCTGCTGAAATAAATGAAAATGATGATGAACCATGGGAAACATTTGATGTTTTGTCATGGTGGAAAGAACAGAGAAAATAATTTCCTGTTCTTTCTACCATGGCCCGAGATATACTGACACCTCCGGCCTCTACAGTAGCGTCCGAGAGCGCATTTTCTGCAGGTGGTAGAGTTTTGACACCCTGGAGGAGCAGGCTGACGCCGAAACACTTGGAGATTGCTGTTTGCTTAAAGGACTGGTTCGATGCAGAAAGATGCACACAAGGAAAAGGTATTCTAGATGAAGAATTTGAACAGGACGATGATGACGAGTAGGGAACCACCAGAGTTTTTATGTACATTGTATGAGATGAGCATCAGAGTTTTGTTATGTATATATTCGAGATGAGTTTTATGTACATTATATATGTGATGAGCAGATTGGTATATGATTTTTTTCATATTAATAAAATAATTTGCCTTATAAAAAAACTTGTAATTAGTGAATATCAATTCTATTTTTTTTTTTTTATAATTTTAGACATTTTTTAAATTTTTTCCTTTTTTTACTTTTTTTTCCTAATTTCTTTATAACTTTAAATTTAAAATTTAAGAAATTTCGAATTAAAAAATAAATAAATAAAAATTGCCGAGACGGGTCCAACCCGTCTCGGCGAATCCGGTAACCCGGGTTTTCAACCCGTCCCGTCTACAGTGACGAGACGGGTCCAACCCGTCTCGTCACGGATTCGTTGGTCTGACGGGACGAATCAACCCGATTCGTCCCGTTGGCCACCCCTATCTACGACCAAAGACCCAATCAAATGGAATACTACAGACTGGGCTAATACATCCCTCTCTGCTGCTAAGAAATTCTCCATCATTATTCAGCATCCAAGTTCTTCCAAGAAGCTAGACTTTGAATTGTCAGAGTCTTCTCTCTAACAGAGTGAACCAAGGAGACTCGTGTTGAACAGTCTGCACTTCACCTATCCCTTCACAGTACAAAAACAAATTGCAAATCATGGTGCTTCATTTAGCTTTCAACACTCCCCTGCCTTCCTCCTCTCCTTGTCCTCTTCTTTCTATCAGTTTCTTGTTCTGGTACCACAGCCAGGAGAGGTTTTGGCCTCGGCATCCACAACAAGCTCGGCAAAGAGCTTGTCGCATACACTCACATGGAACGTCACGCAACTGCCATCAAGAACTTGGGCTCAAATCCTAGGCCACATTCATCGCTAGGTGCCTTTCTTGCTCATCCCCTATGGGTCGGCGCAAGCATTTCGTTCACGGTTGGGTTCACGTTAGGTGCCATTGTCTTCCTCGTCTGGCGCCTAGCCATCAGGCCTGCATCAAGCCAGATCTCGATAAAGAACCCAGCACAAACCCCACGCTCTTCAGCCCGATTATTCGGTCGATTGAGGACCTGGATTTCCTGTACAGCGAAACATCTCCGCCTCTCGAGGTCATCGGGCGGGGAGCGTGCGGCGAAGTCTACAAGGCGAGGTCGTCACCGGTGAACAGCTAATCACAGTTGCCATCAAGAAAATAGTCCAGCCCTCGTTGATGGATGCCTCGCATCTTTGCGAGGAGGAGAGCAAGGTTCTGGACCACCGTATGCGGCAGATCAAATCAGAGATCGTGACTGTCGGCCGCATGCGCCACCCGCATCTCGTCCGCCTGCTGGCTCATGTGCCAAAGCCTGATTGTCACTATCTGATATACGAGTTCATGACCAATGGATCCTTGCATGATGTGCTCAAGAGCGAGGCACGGGACAAACTGGACTGGACCAATCGAATCAAGATTGCCCAAGGGATTGCCGCCGCCTTGAGTATCTTCACACGGTGCACCGCCCCAGGATTATCCACCGAGACCTGAAGCCAGCGAACATTCTCCTCGACGACCATCTTAATGCTCGAATAGCTGATTTTGGTTTGGCAAAGATAGTTCCTGAGGCCATCAGCGGAGCCATCTCCTCTGCAAATGTGGCAGGAACGCGGGCTACATCGCGCCAGAGTACTACCAGACGTTGTCGTGCACTGATAAGAGTGACGTCTACAGTTTTGGTGTCATTCTTGCGGTTCTCGTCACTGGGATGTTTCCAAGCGATGGATTTTTTCAGACGGCGGAGGAGCCATCCCTCGTTGCGTGGATTAGGAGGATAGCGATCTCTCAAGACCCAAGTGAAGCCATAGATCCGTCGCTGCTGGGGAAAGGATTTGAAGAAGAGATAATACTTGTTCTGAAGATTGCTTGTTTCTGCACATATGATGACCCCATTGAAAGACCAAACAGCAGGGAAGTTAACCGAATGCTATCCCAGATAAAACACTAATGTGCGTGCATGTGGGGTGTGTTTTCGCCTTATGATTCGGTTTGAAATAAGAAATTTCTGATCCAATGGATAAGTTTATCCAGTGATGCAGTTATGTAATACTACAGTTTTCTGGTTTGTATCAGAGTAGCTTTAAAGAAAAGGAGAGCCCTTTTCTGATTGATGCTGTTTTGTTTATGCGCATTTGATGAAGCCAGGCACAGATAAAACATTAATGTGTGAGGGCAAAGTATATTACCTATTATGGTTGTATTCCAAATAATGTATACATTATTACAGGAATGAATAAGTCAATCCATTACTATGGTCATAACAAATCCCAGGAATCTATAGATCTTCTATAAATTTCAGTTTGTATACACAAAATGTTCATATCACAGGACAGACCCTTTCCTTATTTCACCAAAATCACCATGGTATTAGGAAGAGATTGTAGAAATGTAGAAGTAACCTGAAATAGAGAATTCAGGTATTTATCGACTTTAAGATGGTAACGCGTACTGGGGGCAACTCAACAAATGATCAGAATATGCCCCATAAATGGCTTGTAGACCATTGACAGGTTGAGCAACAATTCTCAAATAGCAGCTCTTCCAGAAGACCAGTGACTAACTTACCTAGGAATACCCATCATTTAGCATGATAACTGTTCATATTCTCTAATGAATAACCATTTTTCTAGAAACCAAATTAAAGCCAAAATTTGCTTCTTACAGAATAAAACATCTGATGGATAGAATGTGAATCAAACCATAATCATGAAAGCTTGTGTGAAATTTTAAATATTAAACATTTAGTCTAACCTATCGATTATAGGCCAGTAGAAACTTGATTCGCACGGACAAAATTAGATTATAAATAGAAATTAGGTTATAAATAGGAGAAATGGCAAGGAGTCAACCATTCCAACTCATATCAATCCCTCAAAAGAAGAGGAAGATTAAGAGGAGAAAAGAAGAGATGAAGAACAGCTCAATTAAAAAGGTATAGATCTTAGTAACCTTCAATTTCTTCTTAAAGTTGTTGGCCGAGAGGTTGGAAACAATTTAAGGTGGCGAGAACCGCTCCTCTACTCATGAGTTTTGGGCAAACATTTATGCTAAAAGCCTTTAGAAAATAAAGAAAATTTAGATCAATTAAATTTAGTATAATTACTATTTACTAATTATATATAAAAAAAACTATACCTTTTTTCCCAGATCCTTGTCGAAAAGGCTATGCTCCATTCAACTTGTACAAATAAACATTTGCTTTAACTCTTTTTTCCCCCCATAAAATGCAAAAAGAGGAATACGGTAGCAAAATCAGTAGCCGTAATTTTAACAATCTCCACCCCGGTTAAGCCCTCATCATGCTAAGAATAATGTTGTGGCCATAAATGAAAATTGAGACCTTGTCATGATCATCACACTTCAGCTGTGTTTTTTAACCTTGGTAACATCAAGTTAACTACGTACCGCATAATACATCCAAACGATGTTTGGAAAAACCACAAATTTGTGGCCGGCGTATTATTTGATGCATTGTGGATGAAATTTGTACCATATTTTCTTCTCCCACATTCTGAATTGCTTGATCCACAAATTTGTAAATGTCAGACCTTCATGTTTGTCAGTTGAAGCATCTATGAAGGAAAAAAGATCATTCTCGCTAGAGAATGAGCAACAATGTTTATGATGCATCTTTGCTTTTGATATGACCAAGCATCGACCATAAGCATGAATCAACTAATAGCACAACTCTCCTTTAATGTTTTGAGACTTTGTCTCGACCTCTCTTTGAAGAAAGATCTCGCTAAGCTCATAAGTGTTGGAGCCTCCATACCAACTCTAAAATTTTCAGTGACCAGTAATATTATTGGTATTGAAGGCAATCCAAACAACTTGCATTGCTTTCTTCCATTAGCATCCGCAGTAGCTTACTTTCTCTTAGCAAACTCTGGCATTCTTCTGGAGTTCGAATAGAAAACTTATCCATAGTCCTTTTGTGTTCATCAAACTGAATTCACTCCTTTGAGTTTGAAATGATGACTCATCGCCCTCTTCATCTTCATCAACGCACACATCATCCATCAAAAACTTGTAGACCAACGGTCTTCGCTTCCTTTGCTTTCTTAAGCTTCCTAGATGGCTTTCACTCTTTTCTTACATATTTACAGCCTGAAGGAATTTCTATGTTCTTTATTGTCTTGCCAGATGCGCTTCAATCAGATTATTCCTCCACAGAGTGTTTGCGTGTAAAATTTGCAGCAATCTTTGCTTGCATCTGTTCCTACTCTCTTATTCCAGAGAACCATCTATTTCATCAAATTTTGGTGCCTTATTAGACGCTTCAGAAGAAAAAATAACTTGATTCTTACTTCCTAATAATTTAAAAAAAAACACCTAATAGAAGAAACAGATTAACTAATAAACGATCACTATTCCTAGAGGCCGTTACTAATACCCAAATTTGATAAAACAATACATAAGAGTCCAATATAACACTTTGAAGTATCACTTGATTTCAGTAAAAAAAACTATTAAGAAAAAAATGCATATTATTGCAAAACAGTTCATATCAATAAAACAGTTAAGAAAAAATAGTCTAAAGAAACACTCCACATCAGTCCATAAAAAAGAAGTCCTTATGAGCTAAATTGGACAATTTATTCACTATTTAGTCTAATTCAGTTTCAGTAAATAAACAGCAGATTGAGTTCAATTAGGAAACAATACAACATAATATTCAATTCAAGAGAATAATTGAAGGCGAAGAATTACACCACAACATTCAATTCATTAAAAAGGGAAAAAAATAATACCATGCCCAAAATTTGATGATGATTTAATTTTATGCCCAAGTAGTTTGGTCCTAAAGGATTAACCGAAGAATTTGGGAGCCTAATAATTTTATACCACAGGACACTTCTATTATATATACAATCTATATAAATTTTTTTGCACAAAACTTGCTATTTTTCTCCTAAGACTCGGATTAGAGATTTGAGGCGAGGGGAAACTATTCGCTAGAGATTGGGGAATGTGGTGTTTTGACGCAGATAAGAAAGCGAACAACGCTGGATAGATCTCGTCTAGCGCCAATGAACTCTGAAAGATAATTTCATGTAGGAAAAGCACTTGAATTCGCGAGAAAAATACTCGAACCCATGAGCAAAGGAAACAACTCGAATCTATGAGCAATTGAAATAAAAAAGACTCAATTTTATTGATTATCAAAAGTTTGATGATTGAATAATACAAAAACCTAAGATATAATGATCTTATATAGGTAAATAAGAAGATTACTACTCTATTTATGAAACATAAATAAATAAAAAAATAATAAAAGAAATCAAAAATTAAATTAGACTGAAATTATAATCAAAAACAGATATCCTGATATACACAGTGATGTCGACAATTGAAGGAGCCATGTCGACAGACTATAAAGGAACAAACTTCCAAGAAACGCCTGTCGACAGGTCTTTCAACAGGCACAATTCAGCTGTCTACACAGCTGAACTTGCCTCTCGACAGCTGGTTGGCTTTACTTCTCAGTCTACTGGTTTTGTTCATGCCTTGATTCTTCTTTTACTTTCATACATCAGTCTCTCGCTTCAAAAGAACTCGTCCTTGAGTTTCAATCTTGATATAATTGCTCGGTAGGGACTCTTTCAGTTGAAATTATTTCTCTACTCAAAAACATCATCATCATATCTTTTTTTTCAAATTTTCTCAAAGAGTTTCTCTCGTCTCTTCTTGACACTACTGCCTTATACTTTTATTAGATTTCTCCACAAAATCTACTCTATTTTGAATGCGAAGAAGTCCTATCACAAAATTCATGTTCTCTTTGTTGTTGCCTTTGTTTGTCAACTTTTCAATCTTTTCCTTAAAACTTCACTCTCTTTATGATTTATCCAGTAGTGTGAAAGATTAGGTAGACTTGCTCCAGAATAAGATCAATATGAGATTGGATATTCTTCATGGATGGTAATCCTTCTGGAAGCGCATCGTGGACAACCTCTTTGGACTCTTTGAATAATGGTTCTCCTTCTTTGAAACTTTAGAAGGTAGAGTAATTTCTTCCTTGACCAATAAAGCAACTCCCTGATTTGTTTCCTTTGATTCCACAAAAAACTCGCCTCGATTGCACATGGATATGAATTTAGACTCATTTTCTTTGTAGACTTTGGAGTAGGTAGAATAGACCTCATGGCAACTCTTTTGCCCTTCCAATTGAACATATAGATGTTCTCTTTACCTCTGTAGGTATCATCAACATCATTTTGCCATGCTCAAAAGAATATGATATGTGTCCATGTCAACCATATCATAACCAATAATATCTTGATAATATTTGCCAAATGAAATAGGAATGATATCGATCTGTTACCTTTATGAAGGGGCCCTTCTTGATCTAACAACGATGTAAGGATGAGGATATGGCTCCGTCTCTTATTTCAAATGATCTACAAGTTCTCTAGACACGATGTTCTCGCAGCTTCCATTGTCAATGATGAGATTGCATACCTTATTCTTGACTGAATAGCTAGAGTAAAAAATTTGATGTCATTGCGTAGTATCAGGGACCTTCTGGTTGCATAGCAATCTTTAAACAACACAAGCTACAGAGTAGTCTCCTGCTCTTCTGTAAAGTCTCAATCATTTGGGTCTTCAATCATGACCTTTTCCTCCCCGTCATCTTCATAATCCATCATATTGACATGCTACCTCTTAGAACATTCATTGGATTTGTGCCCAGGCTCTCCGCTAACTTCAGGCTTGACATAGGGATTCTCCTTACTCTTTGCAACTGCGGTGGTTGTTGTTGATATGTAAAGGTGTTGGCCGACGGATAAACTGGCGGACGTTCAACCGTCATGAAACTCGGTTGAACTCTAGCGCTACTTACTAGCTTTTCTATTGGCATTGAACGCCTGAATGATGGAGCTCTCACTTTGTGACCTCTTAATCTTCAATGCTTTATTGTGAGCTTCATCAACGGAGAACACATCGTGAAGGATCACGCATTCTTGAACAGAATACTTTAGACCACTAATATATTTGGTCGATTGTGCTCCTTTGTCATAGGTTGATCACAGCATGATGCTAGGCGATAGAATTCCTCCATATAGCCATGATGGTTCTTGTATCTTATTGACAATGTTCTAATTAATTGTAAGGATTTATTGATAATCGGGTGGAAAGAATCTACCTGAAAGTAGTTGTTTCATGCGTCTCCACATCATCACAGGTGTTTTGTCTTGATGTCTTCTTGTGATTTGTAATAGATCTCACCATGCAGTCCTCCCTTGAGCTTGTATGCCACAAACTTGACTTGCTTCTCTATAGGAATATAAGGCATGTTAAAGAACTTATATACATTATAAGTCTAATCCAAGAAGTATTCAATATCAAATTTCTCATAAAAAAGGAATCTCAACTTTCATCCTATACTCATTAGGATTTGGTAAATCTCCTTCTCAATCATGATTAGGGTAAAAAATCTAGCACTGTTGTAGTTAGAAAACATGTCTCTCTTGTTTGGGTTAGGATTAACGAATCTCTCTTGCCTTCCATAAACCATCCCATCATCTTCATATTTATCTTCAAAATCTTCATATTGATAGATGGGATTGCGCCAATCCTCTTCAGCAGATAACATATCAAATTGGAGATTTTCATAGAGGATGTTTTGGTGTGGATAATGTGGTGGTGGTTGTAGTGGAGATGGTTGGATTTGTGGTTGTTGTGGTGGATTTTAGGATGGAGGTGGTAGAAAAAGATTGTTTGATGATCGCATCCGCTTTGGTACGTACTATCGGCCAGACTTTGATCATTTATCATGAGAAAAATCTCTTGAGCTCTTGGACCAACATGTCCAAGATTGATTCAAGAGTGTTGATCTTTCCTTCAATAGTATCAATACTTGTAAAAAGGCCTTGCAGTTCATTATCGTCTCCTGCCTTATTGAAAAGTAGCTGAAGTTCTGATACCACGTGACACAGATAAGGAGCGAACAATGAAGGCTAGATCTCGTTCTACACCAACAAACCCTGAAAGATAATTTCAAGTAGGAAAAGTACTTGAATCCATAAGCAAAGCACTCGAATCCAAGCAAAAGATTAACAACTCGAATTCACGAGCAATTGAAAGAGAAAAGACTTAATTTTTATTGATTATCAAAAGTTCAATGATTGAATAATATAAAATTCTAAGATATAATGGCCTTATATAAGCAAATAAATAAGAGTATTACTCTATTTAGGAAACCTAAATATATAAACGAAAAATAAAAGAGATCAAAATTCAAATCAAACTGAAAAACTAAATCCTAATCAAAAACAGATATCCCGATACACGGAGTGCTGTCGATAGCTGAAGGAGCTCGGTTGATAGACTGTAAAGGAACTTACTCTTGAGAAACACCCGCCTATAGGTCTTTCGACAGGTGCAATTTAACTGTCGACAGCTGAACTTGCCTGTCGAAAACTCGTTGGCTTTGCTTCTATCTGTCAACAATCTAGTGGCTTTGTTCATGCCTTGATTCTTCCTTTGCCTTCCTACATCATGCTTGTTGTGTGACAGTGCTTGTTGTACAGTGGTGCTTGCAGCAGCAGTGTGAGGCCGGTCGGGCATGTTCAAGAACATTCAGTGAAGGGTGAGATTGCGGCAAAGATTGCAATGACAATGGTGATCGGCGCAGTGATGAGCTAGCAGATTGGTCATGGCATCATACTACATGCAGGTGTGTGACCATGATGGGCATGAGGTGACGTGCTAGTGCTATTGTGCGGGCTAATGGTGTCGCGCGACGAGCATGACTGCAGTTGTCAAGAGGAGACAGGTGATTACTAGTGCCCATGGCTGCAAGTGATAGCGTGTGGGGTCTGGTGGTGGATCATGGTGGTCAGTCAGGCACTACAACAATGGTGTATGAGTCCTAGCAGCTTTTGCGCTTTCTGGAGGAACCAATACACCAATCACTAAGATCAAAGTTCAAATGCCGAGTCAATCACAAACAGTTATAGTACGAACAAAAAATAAAGAGAGAACCTGAGATTTAACGAGGTTCAGCAGCTTGCCCATGTCCTCGGGGCAGAAGAGAAAAGATCATATTCAATCAACAGAGTTATAAGGATTACAAATTGATCTGAAGATCCAACTGATCAAGATTGATCCAAAAAGAGAAACTATGCAATTTGTCGTAGAATTCCTTCAAACAAACTAACCCTAGAACTCTCTAATACAAATCAACAATTTTGGTTCTTGTTATAACTAGGGTACAACACCCCTCAATATATAGCCAGAGAATCCATAAAGAAAAGAAAACCAGAATTTATAAAATCGGATTAGAAACAAATTCAAAATCTCAATAGGAAAAATGTCAGAACCTGACTGACGGCCGACCCCTTATAGTGATCAACCAAGCAGCCGACTGCTAGGCCAAATCGTTCTACACTCCAAGTTTCTGCTCTATGTTGGTTGGTCGACTAACTTCTATGTTGTAGAATTCCTCAAACAAACTATAGTGGTCAGATTTTGATCTTCATCAGGATCGCGCCACGTGTTCCACTTCGTCAAGAGCACCCCAAATAAGAAACAAACTCGACATACTGACAGACCTGTTGCGGGCCCAAGAAGAAAGTCTGAGCATCTTCCTGAAGTCGATAAAGGCCGAGCACCTTCTTGAGACTACTCCTCCTTTCGAGTACACTTAGATGTTCTCGAGACCGCCCCTCCTTCTGAGGACACCTCCACCCCGAGAACTTCCATGCCCCCAGCCATCTCGAGGTCCACTCAATTTCAGAGACTTCTGCTCCAAGCAAGATAGCTACAACAACTGCCCTCCTTGATCTCCACCTACAAATAGCTACAACAAGAGGCCTCTTTGATTTTCGCTTTCAGTTACGCAGTCTGACTTCCCCACGTTCGTAATGTCTTGGGCAGTTATGGGTGTTGACACTTAAAAAAGACAAGATTCTCATTGGTCCGAACGATGTCTAAACTTGTTGACATTTACAAAAGACAAGGGACAGACGAGCTGAAGACCAGTTTTCACCCACCTCCAAGGGACAAGGAAGCAGCTTGGACTCCACTGATCCAGCAAGCAGAACAGTGAACCCGGATTGTTTCTAAACAGACCTCAGCAGGTCTAAGATGCTAGCATTTAGCATTACATTAGCCCAAGGAGATAGCCTCGATTGAGAGGCTAGCATCATCCAGAGCATCGCCAGGAAGCTAACTGATAGCTTCGCCGAAAAGCCTCTTTTCAGGATTTCGCTAAGGATTGCCTCTAGCTCCGCTATGAGCTTCAAAGCGGCAGCTCCGCTATCAGCCTGCTATGGTCAACCTTTGACCAATCAAATCTCCTGATGAGATTGGATTCAAACAAATCAAATCCAATCGGGATTCAATATGGCAGGTGATTGCCGCAATCTCTTGACTCTCCTAAAACGAGTAAGAAGATCAGGGGAAATCCTCCAACGATATGGAAAGGATCAAGAAGATCAACCGACCTGCCTATTCTAGCCTCGCAGCAAGGCTACTTTCCAGATTCAAACAGATTTGATTCAATCTGTTTTCATATCTTCAAAGGGGACGATTATACCCTTGCTCTCCCTATAAATAGCCCATCAAGGGTACAAGGAGAGAGAGACGAATACGCACGCAGAGGCTTCTTCACAACGCACCGTGCGCTCTCGAATTCAGAGACCTTTTAGAGAATTGCTTTCTCTAATCAGGGTGTTGATACCCTAACGTCGTCCTTCCTCTCAAGGAATCTCCGGAACCAGGCGAAAGGAATTCCTTATTGAAGGCGATTTTGAGAAGCAGCAAGAGGGTTTCTACCAACCTTCTGTTCTCTGATTCCCCGAACCAGGCGAGAAGGGAATCTCATCGCTCGCATCGTCAAAGGGACAAAGTGGTCGCGCGCTGACCAGACTCCTATCGGCACACTTCTCCAGAATCTCTGAGGAGATCTACTTGTAATCTTTTTAAGAATACTTGTAATTTAGCTCCTCAAACTTTTATTTGTAAGTTTTCCCCCTTTGCGAACATAATGGAAAACAAGATGGCGACTCCGCTGGGGACTGTATTCTCCTCTGCTGAGAATCAAGTGTCGCAATGCGACGAACAGACCTTCGGGTCTATCTCTGAATTCAGAAAAGCCGGTGCAGCCAGACCTTCTCTGGCTAAATCTTCAAGCAAAGTCTCTGCGGAGACGGAAAAGGTTCTCTGCAAACCTGCCGCAGTTCTCTGGCGCAACAAGGAAACATGCCCGCAGCCCAGATCCTGCACTTTTGAGAACCTGGTTATCCAGATCGATCAAGGAAGATTTGAGGAAGTCCTCTCTGGGGGTGGCCTGACGCTTCGAGCACGGAAGCACAGGAAGGTCTTCATGACCAAGGTTTCAAATCAGAAACCAGAGGCAGAATCTTGCCAGCACCCCACAGCCCCGCTTGTGGCTATTCAGGTTCCTTGCGAACCTAGGCGTCCCCTGTCTAGGCTGATATGGAAGCCTAAACAGGAGTCTTCAACCAAAGCTCCCGGAGTAGTCATGCCGAGACTGCGCCTCTCCTGCGAAGAAAAGGGTAAGATGCCCATCTGCCCTGACGATGCTGCCAGCCATGAAGTCACAACGGCAATCATACCGTCACCTGAATCAAGGGCAGCAAAGCCTCCTGTCAGCCTCGCTCACACAAGCGAAGCTATTGTACCACAACGAATTCACTGGGTTCGCGGCCGCAAGGCTAAGACCGCAGTGTTATCTGAGGTTGATCCCCTTCGCAGCAGAATAGCGGGCAAAGCACCACAGCGTGCTCCGCTCCTCAATTCATCAGGCACTAAGCTCGCACCTGTCGGCAAAGCTAGCGCCGAAGTACTATTCAGTACTAATCCCTTCTGCAGGGATAAGAAGAACGGAGCATCATCCCTTGTACGCTCCAGAAAGGCCTCTCCACGGGGTTTTTCAGGCTCTGTTAAGCCTAACCTTGCGACAATTCTTGGCAAACAAGCGGGAATTAGAGTCTCTCCAAACCACTTCCCCTTGTTGTCAAAGAGGATGCCGACTTGTGACAATCCATTCAGCCCATTGTCGGCAATATCCAATCAAGGTGGCACCTCCGCACCGTCAATCGGTGTTTGACCAGTTGTCCGCACGTGCCATAAAGAAGCATCATGAAAGGAGCGCTTCACGAGGCCCAGCCTTCGCGTCCGTCAACATGACCGGAAGAGGACGAGAGCGACACAGGGAAGGTCATACATCTGATGATACCCTTTCGGCTCCCCAGATCCAGATTATAGCCCGGCTTAGGTGAAGTCTTGTGCGCGAAGAAGGTGTCTTCCGAAACACCAGATCCAAGTAGCGATACCCTATAATTATGAGCAGCCTTCTTCCTCAAAGGCCCTGATCTCGCCACAGTCCAAGCGATCACCCCAATCATCTGATGGAGAAGATGAAGACAGCGGTATGCCTCTTCAGCAACAGTCAGTTCTGTGCGAACCGACAAAGCATCGGTTAATATGGCCGATAACGCCAATGACGATCTTCGTCAGCGTTTGGAAGCTCAGGAGCAGACCTCTAGAACTCAGCAAGAGGCCCTGGACAATATTCAACAGATGCTCGCTCAGCTCCTCAGCAACCGGAATGATGATACCGGGAGTAATCATGATGAGGAGGGACACCTCAACAACGATCCGCCCAAGACGGAGAAATCCAAGGGAGGCTCTTCCCTGGATGCCGAAGTCCTTAAAGGCCTTCAAGCTCAAATCGCATCCCTATCTCAGAGGGATGAATTAAAGAAGGTAGGGGCAGTCCGTCCTTATCCGCTGGAGTGGGATTCGGTGCCATATCCACCGAAGTTCAAGCCACCAACGTTGCACACGTATGATGGTAAGAGCTCGCCCAATCAGCACATCTACTATTTCCGGTCCCAGACCGGTTAATGTTCTAAGCAACGACGCCATCATGGCTAGGTGTTCATCGGCACCTTGAAAGGGGTGGCATTCGACTGGTTCCGAAGCCTTCCTCAGGGCTCTATCAACTCCTGGGTCGACCTGGAAACTCGGTTCCTCTCTCGCTTCTATGAGGATGAACACCGAAGTGACCATGGACAAGCTCCTTTCCACTGTGCAAGAGGAAAGGCGAATCTGTCCGTGAATACATTGAGCGGTTTAGAAATCTATCTCTGATGTGCCCAGCAGGGATGCCATTACCTATGCTCTTACAGACATGCAGGCACAACTTCTTGGATCAAGTAGAAGTCCGCATGGGGGCTGTCAAAGCCCATACTTGGAAGGAATTGGTCGAACAAGCTGAGATAGCCGAGAAATCGGCTAAGAAGTTCGAGCCATCCGCCCCTAGAAGCAAATGGGGCGCGAACAACAAAGGGCGTAGCGATCTCCCACAGTCTTCCCAAGCTAAAGGAGGAAATTATGTCCGTCGAGCTGACCGGGGACATGCAGTCAAAGGCCAAGAAGAGCGGCGTCAACAGCCAAGAGCCCAAGTTTCCTCCGAAGCAGTACTCCTTCCAGAGAGGATCAGGTGGTCACGATATTCCATCTGCTCCACAAAGGGAACAAAATGAAGCTACCGGATGCTCGGCGTCCCAATGAGATAGGGCGTACAAACGACCCTAAATACTTCCTCTACCACAGGATGATCCACCATCCTACTGACGTGCTATGTCCTCAAGGATAGAATTCAAGCCTTGGTCGACGCCGGAGTCCTCACATTGAAGACGGAACAGAAGAAAGTCACTGCCAATATGGTGACTCTTGAGTTCGGCACTGCTCAGAAGGTCACAGTTCCCGACGGGACCTATCCAGCCCCCACACCGCGGTTGGAAGTCAAGCATTCTTCACCATAGCTAAAGATGACAAGGGTCTCGTCCCTTGACATTGGAGACAGGGGAAGTTATGTGGATACACCCTGACCTCGTCCAAGACGTACAGCGGACGTCGAAGGACTCCAGCAAAAAGGGCAAGTCCTGCAATGTCATCTCTGTCCTGCCAGATGATGGTAATCTTACTTCGGCTTCCCTCAGCGATTCAGAAGAAGAGAAGCATGCCTGTACAGCGCAGGCAGATGCACCTCACAGTCGCGACCCGGCATCTCGTATGTTCCAAGCATATGCTAAGGATCCAAGAGGTCCATAATACCTCCGTGTCTTGAGCCGAGGGATTGGCGCTTCCCTCTCATTGACTACGCTCTGCACGGTCTGCTTCCAGACGATCCTAAAGAAGCGGCGTCCATCATACGAAGGTCGCTCCGTTTTCACTATGATCCTACTTTGAAGACACTCTACCGTCGTTCATACGACGGGTGTCCTCCTCCGTTGTCTCTCCATCAGAAGCACAGGAAGTGCTTAAGAAGCACATGATGGCATTTGCGAGCTCACCAGCCGGGTCCAAAGCTTAAAGACAGGCTGCAAGACTTGGGTACTACTGGCCGACCATGATGGCCGATGCCACCCAATATGCACGAAGGTGCAAGGCGTGCCAGGTCCATGCAGACTTCATACACCAACCTTCGGAATTGCTCCACCCTACTGCTGCTTCATGGCCATTTGAAGCATGGGGAATCGATGTCGTAGGGTCAATCAGTCCCTCTTCAGCAAAAGGTCACCGTTTATCCTGGTAATAACCGATTACTTCTCAAATGGGCAGAGCCACACCGTTGGCCGAAGTTAAAACCTCCAATCTGGTTAGCTTCATCAAACACCATGTCATCCATCGATTTGGTGTACCCAGACGATCATCCATGACAATGGTCCCCAATTCGTAAGCCAGGGTTCTATCGGTTTCTGCGATAAATACCGATTCAGAATGTGGCTTCAACCGCCTACATCCATGCCGCCAACGCCACGGCAGCTTGGCAGAGGCATTTAACAAACAATCATCAAGCTGCTCAAGAAGTTTGTCTCCTAGAACAAGCGAGATTGGGACGAAAAGCTCGGTGAATGCCTTTGGCCTACCGGACTACGGTCGGACACCGACAGGCAATACGCCTTTCTCCCTGGTATATGGGTGTCGAAGCGGTCATCCCATTGGAAATCCAGGTGCCATCATTGCGGGTAGCCTTGACTACTAAGATGACATCAGAAGACAATGATCGCCTGCGTCTTCAAGAGCTCGAAGCCCTGGACGAGAAGCGGCTACAAGCTCGGCAACACATCAAGCTATATCAGGCTCGGATGTCAAAAGCCTTCAATAAGAAGGTTAAGCAAAGAATCTTCCAGAAAGGAGATCTGGTCTTAGCCGTCAGACGACCGATGATTATGACGCACAAGAACCAAAGGCAAATTTTCAGCCCAAATGGGAAGGACCGTTTGTGATAGAGACAGTCTATTCAAACGGAGCATACCGCCTTACAACTGCAGATGGCGACCTCCTCATGATGCCAATCATGGCAAATTCTTAAAGAAGTACTATCCTTAATCAAGGATCTTGCTCTCGATCATGTTAACATTACACCTCTGATCGAGACCCGCGCGTCCGGAATACGCACAAAGAGAGCCTCTCTCTTCTCCAAGCATATCAACCTGTTGTAGCTGGGGGTTTGCTTAAAATCCCAAGGGACCTGCTCCCACTTGATTCCCTCTCCAGAGTCACTTACCAATTCTCATCCATAATGGTAAGACCGCATATTCCGCTGTTACGTAAACATTAACCTATGACAGCAGTCCCCTCATTTCTCCCTCATGAGAGCGAGACCTCCAAAGTCACTTATCAATTCTCATCCATAGAATGGTAGGACCATACATATTCCGCTGTTACGTTAACATTAAACCTATGACAGTGATTCCCTCGTTTCTCCCCGTGAAAACGAGACTTTTCCCAAACTCCATTGCAATTTGAGCTTAGTGGCGTCTCAATTGGTTACGTCATTGCGACCTCTGAACCAGCAGACAGCTAAGTCTCAATCTTGAGCCCTGTTGACATTTACAAAGACAGGTCTCGATACTCGTTGACATTTACAAAAGACGTATCACTCATTGTTGAGCCTTGGTGCTTCTCAAACCAGTTACGTCATTGCGACCTCTGAACTGGCAGATAGCCAAGTCTCATCTACCATTGAGCTTAGTGGCGTCTCAATTGGTTACGTCATTGCGACCTCTGAACCAGCAGACAGCTAAGTCTCAATCTTGAGCCCTGTTGACATTTACAAAAACACAGGTCTCGATACTCGTTGACATTTACAAAAGACGAGTATCACTCATTGTTGAGCTTGGTGGCTTCTCAACCAGTTACGTCATTGCGACTCTGAACTGGCAGATAGCCAGGTCTCATCTACCATTGAGCTTAGTGGCGTCTCAATTGGTTCGTCATTGCGACCTCTGAACCAGCAGACAGCTAAGTCTCATCCCGATCCTGTTGACATTTACAAAAGACAGGTCTCGATACTCGTCGCGACATCTACAAAAGACGAGTATCACTCATTGTTGAGCTTGGTGGCTTCTCAACCAGTTACGTCATTGCGACCTCTGAACTGGCAGATAGCCAAGTTTCATCTATCATGAACTTAGCGCGTCTCAATGGTTATGTCATTGCGACCTCTGAACCAGCAGACAGCTAAGTCTCAATCTCGATGCTTGCTGACATTTACAAAAGGCAAGTATCTCCCCTTTTAGCCCCGCAAAGGGCTGACCTCGAGACTGGCGACGTCCCATTCGGTTATGTCATTGCGACTTCTGAACCAACAGACACCATGCCTCATTATCCAAACAAACAAAGACGACAAAAGAAAGAATTTTTATTGAATTCCAAAAGTGGGATACATGGAGGAGCCTATAGGCGTACATGATAAGATCGGATCCGATCTCCGAGCGAAGCTAGCCTCGTCCTCCTGTCTCAGCAGCCTGGGCCAGCGCCTGTGATCTTAGCTCAGCCTCATCGAAGTCCACCGCCTGAGCCAGACGAGCCTCGACCTCCGCCAAAGTCGCCCTCTGTGACGACTTCTGCTCCGCCAGTTCCTCACTCGAGCCCTGAGCTGCTTAAGCCGCGCAGACTCTTCATGACGCATCTTGTTAGCTTTGGATAAGAGGAGATTTGCCTTCCGAATCATCTCTTCGGCCCTCTTAACCTATTCGGCTCAAGAAGAGCACTGGTGGAAGCGTCAATTGCACTCCCAACCTCTGCTTGCTCTGCCTCCCAAGGACTTCAAGTCAGAGGAGATAGCCTCAGCAGCCTCTTGAGCACGAGCTGAGTCTCACGCCTCTGGCGACAAGACGTGTGAGCCGTTCATCAGCAGCAAAGACGCTGCGTCGGAACGATGGAAACGGCGCCATTCCTCCACGTCCTTCTCAGGTCATCTACCAGGAGCTCTAGAGCAGCAGCTTGATGGTACCCCTCAAGTCCCGGATACACTCAATGCCACGGGAGAGGACCATCTTCAGCTTCGAAAATGGCACAGGCGAGCCCTTCAAAACTAGACCGATAGTCTGCTCCAAACTGTTATAGAAGCTGTCGACCAGATTACCGATGAAGTCATTCTCAGCTTCATCAACCCTTGAGACAACCTCGGAGCAATCTACCATCCCAGTCGACACCGCCGCCGCAGAAGAAGAAGCGGGAACATTGACAGCAGCAGGGCAAGCCAAAGGTGACCTCGCGGAGTCCTCAGCGACACCAGCACGCCAGCCACCGTGGAGGAAGGACTGGCACCACCTCCTGAACAGCAGGCTCGACAATCAAAGTCGGGGAACTAGGTCCGCGATCACCTCAGCCCCGCACTGGGCAAAATTGCCGGCACCCTCACTCGGTGATATGATTGCGAGTGAGGATACCTCCGGACTGCCTGCCCCCTTCAGCCTCTCGCCTTTCAGCTGACGTGGGCTGATAAGAAGGCAAGTCGCCATACAACAACCGTCCAACATGGCAACATCCGCCGCGGACGAAGCACTCAACCCCACCCTCTGACCTTCCAGGGGAAAGTCTCTGGCTCCTTCAAAGCCGACGCATCTTGAGGCCGAACACCTGCAACAAAGCCATGGTCAAAAAAAAAGCGGATGCAGTAAACAAGAGGAGATCAAAAGGTCGTCATTTTACCGAAGGCTGATGTTACTTCGTCAGCCTCATCAGTCTCTAGGGGTTCCATCGCGAAGTTCTTGCCAGAATCAACGCGGATAGCCGGCCTGCTCGCCGATTCCTCCGCAGACCCCGGTAGAGCTGGATGCCATAGGACTTCCTTTAGAAGTCCCCAGCGCCACGACGGCCAATGTCCGCCACATCACCTCCAGATTCCTCCGAGCGAGTAAAGGAACCAGCAGCAGCTCCATAAGCGAATAGAGGATCATACTGGTCCCCTTGCTCCCCTTGCTCCTCAGCTCCTGCAACAAAAAGCAATGATGAGTTATTTAAAGTGCGCTGAAGGCATATTAGATGGGGGCCAAATCTTACCAGTATCGGTTCAGCAACCGACGGCTCAGCCACTAATGGAGTAGCAGAAGGAGGCGCAGCAGAGAGCTCACCCTCTACCACGATGTAGGAGTCTGGCGACGGGGCCTCTTCGCCGACGACTTCCTACGGGATCCACTCCCACGCTTCCTTTTGAAGTGGACATCAGAGTCTCTTCCTCCACATCCTCTACATGTTGTGAGGGAGCTGTCCCCACTACACCAGACCCGGCTTCACGAATATCAGCTTCGTGGGCGTCAGCCCTTGTCTCTGTTCTCGAAATAAGGGCTCCCCCCATCAGAAGCCCCGCTGTCATCCACAGCGATGAACTCCTCTATGCCAGGAACACGGACTCGTTTGCCCTCCATCTTATCAGAAGCCTTCTGCCTCATCCGATGAGAGATTAACTTCACACCCGAACGGTGGCATAAACCTAGCAGGTGTGGAGTTCCGAAGCCGCATACCATTGGCAGAAACACAGGGTCGTCCAAGGCCGGGATCCCTCGGCGGCGTGCGTAGCCACGCTCCAGTGTCATCCGCGGTAAAGAACCGCCAAGCACGAGCCCCATCAATGAGGCTCCCCATGAAAGCCAGTCCGGATTGGGTTTGCCCACATACAACTGGTCATACCCAATTGGCGGGCAAACCGGCTCGGGACGTAGGGCTCCAGGTAGCAGGTATCCCCACTCCTATACAGCAAATGCGAGGCCCGTATACAGACCAGCCACTCGAAAACACCCCGACTCATGGGAGACCGACCTGACTCCACATCATGGAATTCCTCGTTGTACCCTGCACCCCGCAGGCGAGGAAAACAATGGAACAGGCTATAAGCGTCATAACGACGCACTAACTTACGGGCCTCGGCCACATAAGTTTTCTGCCACGAACGGCCTTCAAAGCGACGGAGAAGCGCCGTTTGAACACCCTGCGGAGGGTCTTTCCCCAGCTCCAATCAAACTGGGGCAGTGCAAGGCGAACCCGCCATCATTAGGTGTACGGTAAACCTACCCTAGGATTGGGTCCGTCACAAGGCAGGACAGCACCTTTCCCCCGCCTTGACGCCATTGGCCTGCAGAAAGCCTCCGTCAAGTGCACGAAGGCCCCTCTGAATACAACACCCATGGCCGGGAGAAGACCCAGACGGTGCCATGAACCAAGCGGACCGCAGGCAGCAGCACAGTCGGATGGACGATGTCACCCGAAGAAGAAGGCACGACACACTTCTTTAACCAGATGGTTAAGAAGCCGGCCAGCAACGCCTTGCGAGACATAGGCCGACGGGCCTGATGATGAAAGCTCCGAAGAACATCACCCTTCCCGAGAGGACCATCATCTTCTGCCACAACGATGTCCTTTTCAGCATGCACCTCCATCCTTGCCAAGACGTCTTCTTCAGCAACTCCGCATAGCCTGCCTCAGGTGCACTAGTCATATCCGGGAACAAGTAGTTCCCCCAGCTCTTCAAGCTCTTCGAGCTCCTTTGCCACCGGTGTGGATGCTGGAGCAAATGTGCAAATGGCACATCAATTCCCGATATGTCTCGAGCAGAGCAGGTTCCTGCTTCTCCAGAATAGCCAGCTCCGCCTCACAGGGAAGGTACTCTTCGTATGGAAGAGACCCGAAGGGCAAAGCAGAGATCTCCCGCATCTCGTGCAGGGCCATACCC
>JAVJIF010015223.1:0-135151 GCA_038442645.1 Agave tequilana | reverse complement strand
TTTCAGATCACGGCTCCATAAGACTAGTACGTCGAAGGAATAATCCAAACAAGGAAACCCTCATATATATACCCTTATCTTATGTCACCATAATCTAAGCACATACAACCAGAATGCACTCAAGACATGATAAGATAATAAGCAGGAGGCAGGTGGATACAAGGAATAGTGTAGGGCATGAGCAGTTAATAAATAGTACTCATAAAACCGGAAATCCGATGTAAAATCCAGGACAAGCAAATATAGTAAGGCATATCACAGATTCATAGCCGTTTAGGCTGCAGGCTTCAGTATGCGTCCCATTCCACATACCTCTACTTACAACTTAAAGAGCCGGTTATTAGACACTTTATTATTACTCGTCTTACCCTGATATCTAGCTATGTGAACTAGCGTCCCAGCACACATAGATCCATATCCGAGTAAAGCAAGATTTGTTATTGGAAACCAGCGGGGTATCAACGAACTATGTTTACAGTGGGTCCCGTACATACCCGGACCACGGCCCAGGATTGTTCCGTTGCATGGAAACGGAAGCCAGCCGCAAGGCTAAACAGGAGGGACTTATGTATACCCTTATCATGATGGTACCAGTAATGAGGGAGCCAGCTCTCCCCTCGGTCCCCTGGAGGCCCACAGGTCAGACCGGAACATGTAGTTGCACAACATTCCTAAAAGCCACTGTAACACGAACACATATTGATATCCGCAAGTTTCCCCCGACCAATGCAAGTGGTTTCTTTTATGAATTATTAGATTAATTATCAATTTACGGGAATAACAAGAGCAGGACATGATCAGGAATTCAGGAGTTCAGGTCACTGTATATAATACAGGATAACAGGTCACTGATCATGATACAGGATATCAGGTCACTGTACATAGTACAGGATAACAAGACAGGGTTCCCGTAAATGTGATAATCACAGGTCAGTATATCATGCTGGGTGTCAAGTGATAGCATGACAGGATGATGATATTTGGCAGGTGACAAGTCATGTCAAGAGATTGATAATAATCCGGTGGCACGTCATATCATAACAAGGGGTCTTGCCAAGAAGTAGCATGTCAGGTGTTAGGTGATAGCGAATCAGTTGACAGGTGATATACATGTGTTAAAAGTAATATGAAAACGACAAGTAGTATAGACAGGTGTCAGGCATGAAGTAATGGCATGGGGTAGAATAGTAGCTGAGCACAAACAGCGGAGCTGAGCAAGCTGGAAGTACAGACAGCAAACAGTATTTAACACTGGAGCATCTGGCGAGGTTACCGGGACGACTCGACTGAAGTACGAGCGGTAAATCCGGCAGCAGCAACTCGCCTAGACGAATCTAGTGGTAAAGCGCTGAACGCTGATCATGATAACCAGGCGGAGCTGAACAAGCTGGAAGCACAGGCAGTGAACAGAGTTTAGACACTAATGCGCTCTGCGAGGCTACGGGGGCACTCGGATTAAGATACGAGTGGAGAATCCGGCAGCAACTCGCCTAAACGAATTTAGTGAATAAAGCACTGAGTGCTAAGCATGCTCACCAGGGGAGCTGAGAACCTGACGATCCCAATCACGCCTCTTCCGAGACAGTGAGGGACCGGAGGCTGAACTGAGGGACCTGCCGATCCCAATCACCTCTCTTTCGAGATAGTGAGTGACCGGAGGTTGAAGGGTCCGGAAGCCAAGTATGGTATAAGGCAGTATAATACATCACAGGCATGGTATATGTACAAGAAGGAAACTACCCTAGTACAAGCATTCGTCACAGAACAATACATGTCCAGATATTGGCACTCGGCCATACACAAATACAGGGACTCAGCCCAATACAAAATACAGAAAATGGAATACATATCGACCCGACGAAGCGGGAAACCCAAATGGAGGCGAGAGGAGGACACTCGCCTAAATCACCAGAAAGCCGAAAAGTCTGAAATCCATGGAACTCGCGCACGCGCCATAATTATAATAATATATAAATATTAGAGGGAAGAAAGTGAGAGAGGAGAGAGGAGATACAGGGAGACGCGGGCTTCCGAGAGAGAGACGCGGGGGACGCAGACGCGGGAGTCGCGTCGCAGGAATAACAGACGCGGGAAAGAGCAGACGCGGGGATCGCGTCGCGGAAAGTACCAGGAGCGGGAATCACAGACGCAGGAATAGCAGACGCGGGGTTCGCAGACGCGGGGTTCGCGTCGCAGAGATGCCTCAAACGCGAGATCTGCGTTCAAGTGCGGACGCGAGGGAAACGCGGACGCGGACGTGGGTTCTGCGTCGCGTTAATACAGAAACGCGCGGAGCGCGTTAAGGGATTGCCTAGACGCGGGGTGAGATCCGCGTTAGGAAAGTCTTGGCGAGGAAAATCACTCGCCGACAAGATTCCTTGCTGCGCCCGACGAAGGGAAGTTCGGCCCCAATCCAAAAGGAGGGTACCGGCCCCAAGTCTTGCCAACAGAGAAGAACGCAGCCCCAATCCAAAAGGAGTGGCCGGCTCTTGAGTCTTGCCGACGAAGAAGAGCACGGCCCCAATCCAAAAGGAGTGGCCGGCTCTGAAAGAGTCATGTCCAAATGGAGAAGACGAACAGGAAGAGGAACCAGGAAGAGAGAGACTCAGGAGAGAGAGAGAAGAGAGGGAGTGAGAACCAGGGAGAGAGTGAGTGAGAATAGGAAAGAGGGAGAGAGTCAACAAGAGAGAGAGAGAGAGAGGAATCCCAGGAGAGAGAAAAAAGGGGGGACCCAGGGAGAAATTCAAGAGGGAGGGGCTTTGCCCCTCTCTGGATCCACGCACAGCACACCCCCGCTGGGGGTGCCCGGCCTGGCCGCCGGCCAGGCGGCGGCGCCGGGCGGCGCCGGCCACGGAAGAGGAGGGGGCGGCTGCCCCCTCACCAGAACACAGGAGGGGGGCTTTGCCCCCCTTCAGCAAAGAGAAAGGGGGCGCTGCCCCCCCTTCAACAGAGAGAGAGAGAGGGTTTGCCCCCCTCTCTGGCCACGCACAGGGGCCAGGTGGGCCCCTGGCTGCCCGCGGCCGCCGGCAGGGCGCCGACGGCGCCAAGACCAGGGGTGGCTCCGGCCACCCCAAAGAGAAGAGGGAAGGGGGATGAGTTGGGTTTTTGTGGTGATGGGTTTGGTGATTTGGTGGTGTTGGTGGTTGATTGGAAGTGGAGGTGGAGGAATTGGAAGAGATGGAAGGAGGAGGAGATGTAGGTGGTTGTGGTGGTGGTGTTTGGGTGGAGGAGATGGTTGATTGGGGGAGGATGATGAAGAGGAAGGAGGTGGTTTGGTGGTGTTTTGAGGAGAAAGGAAGTGGGGATGGAGGAGTTTGTTGTTGGTGATGGAGGAGGGAAGTTTGGCCGGAATTTTGGGGGGAGTCCTCGCCGGCGACGAGGTGCCGGAGGTGGCTGGCCGGAGTTGGGGCTGGTGAGGGTCGGTCCTCTCTTGGAGGAGGAGAAGAAGTGAAGAAAGGAGATGGGAAGAGAAAAGAAAGAAAAGGAAATGAAAATAAAAAAAAGAAAAAGAAGTGATGATGGGGATGTGATGGGGAGTAGGTAAGGGGGGTGGTGTCTCCACGTGGGGGGATGGCTGGATCAATGGAGAGAAAGAAAAGGAAAGAAAGAAAGAAAAGAATGGATTGGAAAAATAATAATATTATAATATGGTCGCGAAAAATCGACTGTTCCAGAAAAATCCCAAAAAATACCCGGAGGTAGAAACGTCATCCTGAGGAATAATACGAAATCGGTTTTCAGAAATAAAATCCCATTTTCAAATTAAAAATCCGGAAGCCAACCGCCGATACCGGTCTACACCGGGTCGGCCGGATTTTGATAAATTCTGAAAAATCCCAGAAAATGTATTAAAGAAGAAAATATGATTTTAAGAAATAAAGTGAAAGCGGAATTCAGAAATTCAATCCCGGTTGTAAGCTAAAAATCCTGGAATCAACCAGCGATACTGGCCGATACCGAATCCGGTGGAATTTTCATAAATTCATAAAATCCTCAGAAAAGGCATTTAGATGGGAAATGTGATTTTAAGAAATAATGTCTAAAGACACTTTTAGTAATTCCAATTAGTTTGTAAATTAAAAATCCGGGAATCGGTCAGCGGCACTGGTCGACACCGGTTTTTTAAGATTTACAACTTAATCCAGGAATTTCCAGAAAATCATAGAAAATCTAAAATATTGGAAAACGATGTTCAAAACTGAAATTGGTCAAATCGGAATAGTAGAAAGACCAAATCGAGTAATTCTCTAGGATCGGGCCCTCGGTTCAGACTAGGGCTGACTCCGAGTCCACGAATCCAAATCCAAGACAAAACGTTCATATGAATAATTCATAATACAAAACAAATACAAGAAGTAAATCGAAAAATACGATCGAAAAATCTGAATACGCAACTAAGTACGTATTCCGGGAGCGGGGTGTTACATTCCATCCACCTTACAAAAAATTGCGTCCTCGCAATTTCGATAAGGGGTGAAATGAACACAAAAAGGTAGGAATGAGGATTATGCCAATCAAGATATGAATAACTATGAGTTGTTCCCCCAGATTGACTGAACAACTAACTCAGGACTAAAGCATCTCTGCACTTCTGCCGTATATATACATCCTCTGACGGTGCCATAATAATACTGATCTGATGTCTGCTTATAAAAGAACACTGCCAGAACTTCAAAGGACTAACCCATTCTGAACAATATAAAGTGAGCTGACTTGGTAAGATAATCAATAATACTTCGATCAGACTGTGAGCTAAAGCTAATGAAATCCATAGTGCTGAAGTCCATAATATAATATAAAACCCTGCATAGTAAGATGTTATCCTTTTGCAGTAGAATCACTGACGGGCTGCATACTGGGCTTTGTTAACTCTGAAAGACGTAGCCAAGAATATAAAATAACTGTGAAGAATTTGGAATACTGACTTATGAATGATAAACCGACTGCAGATGAAACAGGAAGAAGATATCTGAGCCCTGCAAGATTTGTAGAATGGATCATTGACAAGGCCATGGCGATAGCTCAGATATAGTGATGGAACTCTGTTCAGCAGATCCATAAAAGCACGCTGGGCAGAAGAAATCCGAGGAATGGCTAGAGTGCTAAGCACTGAAGGGACTAGCCACGGATGAAACCAAGCCTAGATGAGGTCATCGCGTAACACAGCTCAGGTGTTAAACATTAGGGTGCCGCGAAGCTAACGCTCTACGAGGCTCGCATATGGCGTAGCTCACGTGGCGAAGCCAGCGCGTAACACAACGCTAAATGCTAAGCACCAGGGTGCAGCGAAACTCACACCCGTTAGGTTCACGGATGACTAGAACACGACCCTCGCTAGGCGAGGCTAGCGGAGCTTTGGTCCACCAATTTAATAAAAACTGCTAGGAGTTGGTGGCTCTGAGAATATGATCAAGAAATTATAATAACTGAGACGTGTCCCGAATACTGTCTTCTGAATAATAATCGGACGGCATATTAGCTCTGAGAAAACCCGAGTTCCATGATCATAGTCGAAGAAATCATGATCGCTATTAGAGTAATAGAAAATATCATAACTCTATCTGCCAGAAGTCCTGATTCTGAAATGTCGTTTATATACTGACACTTCTAATGAATTGATGCAATCTATCCGACTTACATAAGTGACGACTACTCTGCTTGATGTGCTAGTCTCCCATGATGTATCCAGAATATAAGAATATAACGCGGGGCGAAGATCTGCCTAATATAAGATAATGTGATATACCAGAGTCGAGAAGCGCCAGAACATAATTAGAACGAACCACATCTGCCCGGCTATTATCTCACTAGTCTATACATATCTTAAGTTGGCATAAAGGTTATAAAAATCAGAATAGTAAAAATAGGAGAGATAGGAATCATGAAATAGGGAGAGAGATAGGACGGACTAGGATTGATGGTGATAGTGCAATGAGGAGGATATGATAGAGAGAAGTTTACCAACTCCCGGACATGCTAAAAATGGGAATAATTAGTTACGGTCAGTACTCCAGAGTTCCTCTGCAGATATTGAATGCCCTTCCTGTTCTCACTCCATCATATTGAGCATCCGGACTTCCCTTCCAGTCAGATCATATGTTTGCTTCCCTTCACCATGTGCCCTAGTTCTTAGTCTCCTTAGTGTATGACTCCATACTTAATACCGGGGATGAAGCGAGATAATTCACAATCTTTCTGGCGATTGTGTTGCAGGTGTCCGGCTTTAGACAATATCCACATGTCATATGTTGGGGGCAAGGTTGGAGGGATGACTTAGCTAGTAGGGCATCCAGAGGCCTGTTTGGACCTTTACTTTCCTCAATTGAGAGGGTCTCTTCGTCAACTTCATCTGCATCTTATCCTGATCTTTCTCCTCTGGGTCCATCCTACTTCCCAGATGATGACAAGAGAACTTGAGAATACTCCTTAGGCTGCTTGGGAATAAGAAACATCTTGATCCTCACCTTCATTTCTCACTAAAATATTGCTTGCTCAGTTCTCCTTGTCGGCCATCATGTAAGACACCGACCGACTATACCTTTTTGCAGTGTGCTTATTTACTGTTCAATCTCCCTACCGCAATTTGATAAATCATTCTTTCATTTCTTCCTGGGCTATTACAGAGAAGAATCTTCCTATAGAAATCCTTCGAGAACTAGTCCCAAGTGTTGGGCTTTCCCAGTCTCGCTGCTTCCGCCAACTACTACATCCAGGCTACATCTGAATCTTGATCATTTTCACCTAGTTCTCGTCAGGGACCCAAGTTGACTTAGAAGATCCATCAGGTTTACTGACCACTGCTATGCATCCAGGGCTTCTCCATGCTTGAAAAGATTGCCGGCTGTAATTTCCTGAAATCTAACATGTCGCCTGGCTTCTGTTCCCGGAGTGCAACCAATGATCCTTGGTGCGGGACCTTCGCCTGTACTTGATCGTGTCTCATCATATCTTGCAGAGATAGTCTTAAATCAAGATTTTCTCCATTAGGGTTACCCTAGGAAGAAACCAGAACCATTATGACTTCCCCATCTTTTCATGTCCGAGTTGGTCCAAGAATAACAAGAAACTGAAGTATGAAAGGATGGGAGAACTTCAGAATTCAAGGATAAGATTATCAAGAGAGAATGGATAACTTTGTACTTGTAGTTGGATTGTATAACCAAGACTCATGCATTCCAGTTGCAAATTTCTTTACCATTAATTTGCCGTCTGGACGTACTGATGAGGTGAGAGCCTAGGCTCTGATACCACCCTGTAACGCCCCGATCCTGGCGGATACGGAGACATTACTGCAACGTATATACGCAAGTCAGAAGTACCTTCACGTATATACGCTAAGCATCAGTACAGGCAAGAATCAGAGTACGGAAGTAAGTGGTGCATTATACATTCCAACATATGAGTACAATTACAAGGTTATCACCAGAGGTGATCAATATTACAATAATATTACATCACCTGACAGGCGCAATTGCGAGAATACAAGAGATATACAGGAGTAAACAGTATAAAAGGCACTCACGAGTTTACAAAAGGAAAAACTCGGGAGGCACACAGGGGGGCCTGGAAGGATAAGACTCTGGACGGTCTGCTGGAGATCCACGCTACCGCTGCGCCACTCTGATCAGCAACTGGGAGAATCCACACGCTCCAAGCTCCATGACCTGGACATGAGGATCCAGGGGAGTCAGATGAAACTCCCCAGGCGAGTGGTGATACTAAAGCCAAGTGGCGAGCAAGGGTAAGCACATGTAAAGCGATAAACCAAATAAAGCCGAGGACGAGCAAATCTGATTGTATGGTTTCAGATCACGGCTCCATAAGACTAGTACGTCGAAGGAATAATCCAAACAAGGAAACCCTCATATATATACCCTTATCTTATGTCACCATAATCTAAGCACATACAACCAGACTGCACTCAAGACATGATAAGATAATAAGCAGGAGGCAGGTGGATACAAGGAATAGAGCAGGGCATGAGCAGTTAATATAATAGTACTCATAAAATCGGAAATCCGATGTAAAATCCAGGACAAGCAAATATAGTAAGGCATATCACAGATTCATAGCCGTTTAGGCTGCAGGCTTCAGTATGCGTCCCATTCCACATACCTCTACTTACAACTTAAAGAGCCGGTTATTAGACACTTTATTATTACTCGTCTTACCCTGATATCTAGCTATGTGAACTAGCGTCCCAGCACACATAGATCCATATCCGAGTAAAGCAAGATTGTTATTGGAAACCAGCGGGGGTATCAACGAACTATGTTTACAGTGGGTCCCGTACATACCCGGGACCACGGCCCAGGATTGTTCCGTTGCATGGAAACGGAAGCCAGCCGCAAGGCTAAACAGGAGGGACTTATGTATGCCCTTATCATGATGGTACCAGTAATGAGGGAGCCAGCTCTCCCCTCGGTCCCCTGGAGGCCCACAGGTCAGACCGGAACATGTAGTTGCACAACATTCCTAAAAGCCACTGTAAACACGAACACATATTGATATCCGCAAGTTTCCCCCGACCCAATGCAAGTGGTTTCTTTTATGAATTATTAGATTAATTATCAATTTACGGGAATAACAAGAGCAGGACATGATCAGGAATTCAGGAGTTCAGGTCACCGTATATAATACAGGATAACAGGTCACTGATCATGATACAGGATATCAGGTCACTGTACATAGTACAGGATAACAAGACAGGGTTCCCGTAAATGTGATAATCACAGGTCAAGTATATCATGCTGGGTGTCAAGTGATAGCATGACAGGATGATGATATTTGGCAGGTGACAAGTCATGTCAAGAGATTGATAATAATCCGGTGGCACGTCATATCATAACAAGGGGTCTTGCCAAGAAGTAGCATGTCAGGTGTTAGGTGATAGCGAATCAGTTGACAGGTGATATACATGTGTTAAAAGTAATATAAAAACGACAAGTAGTATAGACAGGTGTCAGGCATGAAGTAATGGCATGGGGTAGAATAGTAGCTGAGCACAAACAAGCGGAGCTGAGCAAGCTGGAAGTACAGACAGCAAACAGTATTTAACACTGGAGCATCTAGCGAGGTTACCGGGACGACTCGACTGAAGTACGAGCGGTAAATCCGGCAGCAACTCGCCTAGACGAATCTAGTGGTAAAGCGCTGAACGCTGATCATGATAACCAGGCGGAGCTGCACAAGCTGGAAGCACAGGCAGCGAACAGAGTTTAGACACTAATGCGCTCTGCGAGGCTACCGGGGCACTCGGATTAAGATACGAGTGGAGAATCCGGCAGCAACTCGCCTAAACGAATTTAGTGAATAAAGCACTGAGTGCTAAGCATGCTCACCAGGCGGAGCTGAGAAACCTGACGATCCCAATCACGCCTCTTCCGAGACAGTGAGGGACCGGAGGCTGAACTGAGGGACCTGCCGATCCCAATCACCTCTCTTTCGAGATAGTGAGTGACCGGAGGTTGAAGGGTCCGGAAGCCAAGTATGGTATAAGGCAGTACAATACATCACAGGCATGGTATATGTACAAGAAGGAAACTACCCTAGTACAAGCATTCGTCACAGAACAATACATGTCCAGATATTGGCACTCGGCCATACACAAATACAGGGACTCAGCCCAATACAAAATACAGAAAATGGAATACATATCGACCCGACGAAGCGGGGAAACCCAAATGGAGGCGAGAGCGAGGACACTCGCCTAAATCACCAGAAAGCCGAAAAGTCTGAAATCCATGGAACTCGCGCACGCGCCATAATTATAATAATATATAAATATTTAGAGGAAGAAAGTGAAGAGGAGAGAGGAGATACAGGGAGACGCGGGCTTCCGAGAGAGAGACGCGGGGACGCAGACGCGGGAGTCGCGTCGCAGGAATAACAGACGCGGGAAAGAGCAGACGCGGGGATCGCGTCGCGGAAAGTACCAGGCGCGGGAATCACAGACGCAGGAATAGCAGACGCGGGGTTCGCAGACGCGGGGTTCGCGTCGCAGAGATGCCTCAAACGCGAGATCTGCGTTCAAGTGCGGACGCGAGGGAAACGCGGACGCGGACGTGGGTTCTGCGTCGCGTTAATACAGAAACGCGCGGAGCGCGTTAAGGGATTGCCTAGACGCGGGGTGAGATCCGCGTTAGGAAAGTCTTGGCGAGGAAAATCACTCGCCGACAAGATTCCTTGCTGCGCCCGACGAAGGGAAGTTCGGCCCCAATCCAAAAGGAGGGTACCGGCCCCAAGTCTTGCCAACAGAGAAGAACGCGGCCCCAATCCAAAAGGAGTGGCCGGCTCTTGAGTCTTGCCGACGAAGAAGAGCACGGCCCCAATCCAAAAGGAGTGGCCGGCTCTGAAAGAGTCATGTCCAAATGGAGAAGACGAACAGGAAGAGGAACCAGGAAGAGAGAGACTCAGGAGAGAGAAAGAGAGGGAGTGAGAACCAGGGAGAGAGTGAGAGTGAGAATAGGAAAGAGGGAGAGAGTCAACAAGAGAGAGAGAGAGAGAGAAGAATCCCAGGAGAGAGAAAAAAGGGGGGGACCCAGGGAGAAATTCAAGAGGGAGGGGCTTTGCCCCTCTCTGGATCCACGCACAGCACACCCCCCGGTGGGGGTGCCGGCCTGGCCGCCGGCCAGGCGGCGGCGCCGGGCGGCGCCGGCCACCGGAAGAGGAGGGGGCGGCTGCCCCCTCACCAGAACACAGGAGGGGGCTTTGCCCTCCTTCAGCAAAGAGAAAGGGGGCGCTGCCCCCCTTCAACAGAGAGAGAGAGAGGGTTTGCCCCCCTCTCTGGCCACGCACAGGGGCCCAGGTGGGCCCCTGGCTGCCCGCGGCCGCCGGCAGGGCGCCGGCGGCGCCAAGACCAGGGTGGCTCCGGCCACCCCAAAGAGAAGAGGGAAGGGGGATGAGTTGGGTTTTTGTGGTGATGGGTTTGGTGATTTGGTGGTGTTGGTGGTTGATTGGAAGTGGAGGTGGAGGAATTGGAAGAGATGGAAGGAGGAGGAGATGTAGGTGGTTGTGGTGGTGGTGTTTGGGTGGAGGAGATGGTTGATTGGGGGAGGATGATGAAGAGGAAGGAGGTGGTTTGGTGGTGTTTTGAGGAGAAAGGAAGTGGGGATGGAGGAGTTTGTTGTTGGTGATGGAGGAGGGAAGTTTGGCCGGAATTTTGGGGGGAGTCCTCGCCGGCGACGAGGTGCCGGAGGTGGCTGGCCGGAGTTGGGGCTGGTGAGGGTCGGTCCTCTCTTGGAGGAGGAGAAGAAGTGAAGAAAGGAGATGGAAGAAGAGAAAAGAAAGAAAGGAAATGAAAATAAAAAAAAGAAAAAGAAGTGATGATGGGGATGTGATGGGGAGTAGGTAAGGGGGGTGGTGTCTCCCACGGGGGGATGGCTGGATCAATGGAGGAAAGAAAAGGAAAGAAAGAAAGAAAAGAATGGATTGGAAAAATAATAATATTATAATATGGTCGCGAAAAATCGACTGTTCCAGAAAAATCCCAAAAAAATACCGGAGGTAGAAAACGTCATCCTGAGGAATAATACGAAATCGGTTTTCAGAAATAAAATCCCATTTTCAAATTAAAAATCCGGAAGCCAACCGCCGATACCGGTCTACACCGGGTCGGCCGGATTTTGATAAATTCTAAAAAATCCCAGAAAATGTATTAAAGAAGAAAATATGATTTTAAGAAATAAAGTGAAAGCGGAATTCAGAAATTCAATCCCGGTTGTAAGCTAAAAATCCTGGAATCAACCAGCGATACTGGCCGATACCGAATCCGGTGGAATTTTCATAAATTCATAAAATCCTCAGAAAAGGCATTTAGAGGGGAATGTGATTTTAAGAAATAATGTCTAAAGACACTTTTAGTAATTCCAATTAGTTTGTAAATTAAAAATCGGGAATCGGTCAGCGGCACTGGTCGACACCGGTTTTGAAGATTTACAACTTAATCCAGGAAATTTCCAGAAAATCATAGAAAATCTAAAATATTGGAAAACGATGTTCAAAACTGAAATCGGTCAAATCGGAATAGTAGAAAGACCAAATCGAGTAATTCTCTAGGATCGGGCCCTCGGTTCAGACTAGGGCTGACTCCGAGTCCACGAATCCAAATCCAAGACAAAACGTTCATATGAATAATTCATAATACAAAACAAATACAAGAAGTAAATCGAAAAATACGATCGAAAAATCTGAATACGCAACTAAGTACGTATTCCGGGCGGGGGTGTTACATTGACTCATTGTGAGGCTTCAAGCTAGAACAAGAGAACACTCATCTTCAAGAAGGTAAAGAACTTGAACAAACAAGCAAGTTACATCATCAATTGCCGATGAGTCAATACGAGGCAACAAAGCATCACCATTGAGTATAGCAAGTTAGCAATGAGGTAAAGTTAGCTAGCCATGTATCTTATCATCTAAAGTTTTTCCAACACTCTCTTTACTAGTTTCTTTGTCTTTACAACACACTTCCACTTCACTCAAGTTCTTTTTGGTTTCTTTTTACATAATGCACACATCCACCATTTCTTTTCTTCTTGCACTTGTGTAATTACATAGAAGTTTCTTCGTCTTTTTGCTTCACTTTGAAAAACTGTAACGCTTCCATCGCTAGCTCTCCCGGAAGATCGACCCGGTATAGCCATACTATATCGGAGATTGGAAAGAGTTTATTGATCTTTAAATACAATTGAGGAGTAAACAAACATTAAGGTTAACTCTAAACCTCTTCTCCTTAACTGAATAATTGTGCAAGAACTCTACATTACTCCTCCCAATCAAATTTTGGCGCCGTTGCCGGGGATCGAACCCGGGTCACCCGCGTGACAGGCGGGAATACTCACCACTATACTACAACGAGAAAGGTGTATGTAAATGTGGAGGAAGAAAGTATTGTTAGCACACAATGTATATCAAATGAAAGAGAGTTAAGGTTTAGAAACAACCTCTCGTGCTTAGATTACTCCACAAATGTATGAAAGATGATTAATATACCCTTTCTTATCTCCGTTATAGCATGGGCTATACGGGTCGATTCTCAGGGAGAGCTAGCGATGGAAGCGTTACGGTCCGTAGTGAGAAAGTAAACGAAGTGTCTTCTTTGTTCTAAAAGAATAAAACAATCATGGAAAAGAATATGAAAGAAGTGGTGGCTTCGTGCATGATGGAAAAGGAAAAGAAATCAAGAATGAAGATGAAGAAAACCATGACTAGCTAACTAACTTGCTAACTTACTAATCTTCTTGATAGTGATGCTTGCCTCATGTTGATTCATCGGCATAGATTTGTCTTGCGTGTTGACCTAATTACTTTCTCACTTGGATGACGGGGGTTTTACCCATCGGAGAAGAGAAGACCATACAACTTGCAAGATGAAAGATAACAATCACACAAGAGTTAGAAGTTAAGCAAGATTAGTGTTAGCTAGCCATGTAGAAGAAACTAGCCACTAGCCATTACAAGTAAATGAAAGCAAAGCATGAGGTAAAGTTGCAAGGAAATAAAAGCATCAAAGTAAAGAAAGCAAGTAATACTAGAATTTGCTCAAGTAGAGTTGAAGAGAATGGATCAATCCTTGCTCCACAAGTGTCACCCTTGCTTACACAAGCTCTCTCTCTCTTACAATCTCTCTCTTGCAAAGATCTAGGGAAGAAGAGGAAGGAGAACTAAAACCTAAAGAAAAACCTAAGAAAATACATGCAACTAATCTCTAATCTCCTCTCTTGCTGTTCATTCATTGCTCGCAGGTCCAGGTGCAGTATTTATAGGCCCTGAGAGAACTCTCCAGAAGACGAACAGGTGGAAGAAATCTGGGGCTCAGAGGCCCTAGATTTGCAACAAATTGGCGGGAAAATCCTGGATTTTGCGGCAATATCTCAACCGTTTGGCAACAACTTTCTGTTGTAAGTTGGTTGCGAGGTTGTTATCCACGTGGCCTTCTAGAATCTTGAGTTGTTACGCGGATCTCTCTGGATTCTAATTCAAATTTGGGCTTTATCTTGGGCTTGGAATTAATCTCTTTAATTATTGCTAATTAAAGTGATTATTGGGCTTTCTCCCATTTCAGTTATGGACCTGTAAAAATACAGAGAAGATGAGTGAAAATCATATATTTATTTGCTAAAATGCATGGGAATGATATGGTAAAATATGCACATTTGTGTACTAATCACACCCCCACACTTATTCTTTTGCTCGTCCCGAGCAAAACAAAGAAAAGAAAAACTATATTACCAATTTTATTACACCACTTTCGTAGGTGACGCGATTGCACTGAGCATGTGCAACAAGCCGTTAAACCTCTAGGTTACCCTAGAGGAGGAGTGTTGTCTCCTGAGGGTTTTCAGCGGATTACACCCACAAAATCCATAAAGAAAGAAGACAAATGTTAGTGTTTTGAAAATGCATTTTGAAAGAGAGACATGTTTTCGAATTATTTTTGCAAAAATATACGTGATCTTAGGTCATAAGTCCACCTATAATCATTCTTTCTTAAACTTAGTCTCCATGCAGGATCTTGTCTTCAATTAAGGTAAGAATTCAAAATTGGATTGAATATTTTATCTTTCATAAAACCTAGATAGTATGCACACCGTGCTAGTGAAGATTTCTGGGATTTCAACTCCAACCATCAAGCCATTTATTTATATATATATATTTTTTCTGCTTTTTCTTCCCTTAGTTTAGGCTTTCTAGTTTACCCTTGTAACGAGCCTTTAACCGATGACTCCCAAACCAGACGGTCTTAGGGCACCAGGTGAGAAAACATCCCTCGGGTTTAAGGTCTCGAGTAAAAAAGGCCACAAAACTAAAGGGGATTATTTATTTCCTTTACCACCATTAGGCGTGAATAATCATGCTTCTTGAGGCACAATGATCCAGCTTAATAGGTGATGTTTTATTTATATATATACATTTTTTTCTTTTTTTTTTTTTTTTTATGGCATTTTGGTCTTTGTTTCCATCCCAAAAATGTGTAAGTGTGAAGTGCATACTATCTAAGGCAAAAAATTCAAGATAGAAATATCTCACCAATTTTACTTACTTAGCCTATAATTTCAAACAAGATCTATTATTTCAACTAGGTTTAAGATGTCATAATTAAGGCTTTCTTAATTTCTATGATACATCTTAATTTTCTTAAAATAGATCAAAACTTTGTCTCTTATTTCAAAAAGTTTTTTTTTATATTTATTTTATTTATATTTTTGTAAAAGAAATGTAAAAGAAAGAAAATCTAAAAACTCTATGTTAGTAAACCCTCCCCCACACTTATTTCATGCATTGTCCTTAATGCATAATGATATATGTATGCATGAAACAAAAATGAAGAGGGAAGGAAAAAATTACCCTAAGGTGGTGGTTCCGGTGGTGGTCTGATTGGTCCACGAAACATGGCCCAATCAACTTTTCTTTGGGTTTTGAGGAACCCACCAGAAATATAATGAATATGACCCATAAAAAGATGAATCCATGAAAGATTTTTATTAAGTACATGACCCCATCTAATTTCCATTTTCTATAATTAATTTCGGAGTCAAATTTGTCAACTACCTTGTCCCAGAATGGTGTATGAAATGATAGAACAGTTGACTTGGACTCAGGAAAGACAGAAACTAATACCGACTCAGGAAGGTGATGTAAGTCAAGTAAAGGTTCAGGAGTCGAAATTGGTTCAGGAATTGGGTCCAAGTCAAGAAAATGAAACTTAAGTCCACATGTATTGTCCAACAAGGGAATGTGACTTTCTAAAGGTGATATCTCTTTACTTTCAATATTAAGAAATTCTAGCTTATCACCATACAATTCTTCAAAACTAAGGTCAACATCTTCTGCTAGAATTGTACAATCAGTTTCAGAAGTAAAGAGATTGTGAGAATCAAGGTCACATTCCTCATGGAGTTCAAAAAATGGGGAACTTGCCAATTTGTCAAATGGACTTTCAAAAGTATAGAATTGGTCAAGTTCAATATGATCTTCAAAGATGGGTGATTCAACTTCATTATGAATGGAGACAGGATCCAATGTCGACTCCGGGAAAAGATTGAAGTCAGGTAAAGATACCGGAGTCATTATTGAATCAGGAAAAAGAATTGAATCACTAAGTTGGGGTTCAAGATCATATTCCTCATGGAGTTCAATTCCACAAAAATGTGAACTTGCCAATTATTAATGGGACTTTCAAAAATATGAAATTGGTCAAGTTCAATATGATCATCATAAATGATTGGTGATTCAATTTCACAATGGACAGGCACTGGATCCAATACTGACTCGGGAAATGAAGTGAAATCATGTGAAGACACTGGAGTCATAATTGAATCAGGAAGTAGAATTGAATCATCAAGTGAAAGTTCAAGATCATATTCATGTTCAAGTTCAATCTCAGGAAAAGGAAAACTTGCCAAATCGTCAATGGGATCTGAAGTTTGGACAAGTTCATGTGATTGTGCTGAAATTGAATCTTGATTTCCAAGACTACATGACTCTTTGATTTTAACAGAGTGGCTAGTGACATTAGAAATAGGATGAGAATGAAGAGTTGGATCATCAAATCTATGTCACGATTTCTAGCATTTTGAGCAAGAGTCATGTCTTCAAGCATCTTTCCATTATGATGATTTCATTATTTTGATGAAAAGATGAAGTGTTGTCTTGGAAGTGATGGTAAAATTGTGAGTCCATCAGATTTTGTGAGTGTTGTTTGGATTCAAGCAAGAATTCCTTACTCGTTCCCCAAGCAAATGGTTGTTCATTATAATAAGGTGGAACTGAGTAAGACTCTTGAAAATACTGTGGAATTGGAGGGGCAAATGTTTCTTGAAGTTGTTGCTCGACCCTTTGAAGATTGGCTTCTAAACTCCTTAGTAACTCAGATTTTTCTTCAATTGGAGATTCAGAAAAAGGAGTATATGAAGAGGAATCGGGAAATGAATACTGTGGACAAGGTGAATATGGTGGACAAGGATTTGAGAATTTGACTCGGGGTACGTGAATCCCCAATGACTCGGTAAAGAGTTGAAATCATTATGGAAATTATAGTTATTAGATAGGGGGTATGGGTCATATTGATTCGGATAAGGACAACCCGGTGTATTTGGTTGGTGCGTATTGTAAAAACGCCCGGTTGGAATTATCCGAATATGGAGTCGGTGTGAAATATAGATTATTATTAGGATGGAAAGAATTGTTGAATGCCATATCACACAAAAAAATCACAAACAAAAAGAAAAATCAAACAACAAACAAAAAAGAGAGAGAAAAAATCAAAACCAAGCCAAAAGAAGGGTTGACCTAGACCTAGACGACTCCTAACTGTTTAGACCGTCCACGGGAGGTTTAGTGTAGACTTTGACCACAAGCTAATCAGCCAGGAAAGGTCAAGGTGTTGGGAGGTTTTCCGTCAGAGACGTTCCTTAATTAAGTAACCAGCAACCTTCGGGCTTTCGGCCCTCAATCCCTTTCCTAGACACTGATTTTGCAAGAGTAAAATTCTAACACTTTTCCCCCTTAGGATAATCTCCTAGATGAGTCCGAGATGTCCCTAGGGCCAACGTCTATTTTTTTATTAAATTAGGCTTGGGTTAGTGAGTGCTTGGATTGTGATTTTCGGGCTAAGGAAAGGGTAATGAACTCCCCACCTTATCTTATTTATAGGTGATGCCCTTAAAATTGAATTGTGCAAGTGTACAAGAAATAACAAGGATTCACTCAAAGCATGAAAATCAAGCAAGAGATGATTCCTAGTCTACATGCAATACTTACGTACCTTGCATCCAGCACTCTTCAACAGTAAAATTAAAGAAATTGAAAGACACGTGCCTAGTATGCAAATGTCTAATCAACTTTTAACGATTACAACCAATTTTTTACTGTTGAATTTATTAGCAGGAATATGGTGAAGCATACAGGAAAAAAATTATTACAGCAGATGTATTTTGCAGAGAAGCAAGCCCTGCAGAAAACTGGTTAGTAGTGATCTCCTCTTTGCCGCAAATCTGCGGCAAAAGCCCAGAAATTGCGGCAATTTGGAGGGATCCTGGTCTCTGCTTTCAAGAGCAGAGGCCCAGGTCCACTTATATGTCACTGCTATGCAAAATTTGCTGTTTCTTCAACTGTAACCTGCAACAGAGAAGAGACTTCGTATAGTTCTTCACTTTTCAACCAAAAACCGTTGCTCTCCCCGGCAACGGCGCCAAAAATTTGATGGGAAGGAGTAATGTAGAGTTCTTGCACAATTATTCAGTTAAGGAGAAGAGGTTTAGAGTTAACCTTAATGTTTGTTTACTCCTCAATTGTATTTAAAGATCAATAAACTCTTTCCAATCTCCGATATAGTATGGCTATACCGGGTCGATCTTCCGGGAGAGCTAGCGATGGAAGCGTTACAGTTTTTCAAAGTGAAGCAAAAAGACAAAGAAACTTCTATGTAATTACACAAGTGCAAGAAGAAAAGAAATGGTGGATGTGTGCATTATGTAAAAAGAAACCAAAAAGAACTTGAGTGAAGTGGAAGTGTGTTGTAAAGACAAAGAAACTAGTAAAGAGAGTGTTGGAAAAACTTTAGATGATAAGATACATGGCTAGCTAACTTTACCTCATTGCTAACTTGCTATACTCAATGGTGATGCTTTGTTGCCTCGCATTGACTCATTGGCAATTGATGATGTAACTTGCTTGTTTGTTCAAGTTCTTTACCTTCTTGAAGATGAGTGTTCTCTTGTTCTAGCTTGAAGCCTCACAATGAGTCATTGGCTCTCTTAGATAGATGTTCAATTGATGAAATCTAGAAGTGACACTCAAAGATGCTAAAGAGAAGATACAACGTTCATTCAAACATTCAAGACATAACAACAACTAGTAGCTTGAAGTAGGGAAGTTGTTCTTACAAGTAGCATATGTAGGTGAACCATCTTCATGTTCCATCAAAGGCTCTTGTTCTAGACAAGGCTCTAAATGAGGCACACATGAGTCATAGGTGGTATGAACAAGCAATTGTCAAGGGAAATCAACTCTACTTCTTGGTAAGTTATAGAAGTGTTCACAATGCAAGTATAAAGATAAGCATCATCCAAGGAGATAGAAGTTAGCTAGGCAAGTTCTTAGCTAGCCATGCAATAAAGATCTAGCTAGCCATTACACTAGAAACAACACAACTATTCATGTAGTAAAGCAACAAAACACAAGCAATAGAATTGAACTAGAATCAAAGCAACAAACTAAAGTAAGGTAAAGTACAACATACTAGAGCTTTGCAAAGTGAAGAATGGAGTCCTTTGATTAATCCTTGGCTACAAGAATGTCACTTTCTTGGTACAAGCTCTCAAACAGCACTCTCTCTCTCACTTTTGTCAAGATCTCTAGGAGGAAGAAGATGAAGTCTAAAAACCTAGGAGAAAACAAAAATACAAGAATTTTCCCCTATTTCTTCTCTCTCTTCTCTATCTTCACGCACAGACCTTGGTCCTCTATTTATAGCCATCCCAGAGAAGCATCTAGAGCCCTGGCCGTTGGCGCAAAATCCGGTCTCCAACTAACTTGTAAATGCCGCAGATCCACAAGGATCTGGCAGTTTTTGCGGCAAAATCTGGGCCGTTGAGCCCAGATTTTCTGTTGTGATCTGGTTGTTAGTTGGTTAGCCACGTGGCCTTCTGGAAGATCCCATGGGCGCGCGGATCTCAACTGAATCCAAATTCAAATCTTGGCTCTTTTGGGATTATGGATTTAATCACTTTAATTATTGCTAATTAAGTGATTATTGGCTTTTCTCTTTTAAGTTGTGGGACCTGTAAAAATAGAGAGAAAATGGGTAAGAAATCACATATTATTTACAAATGCATAGTATGAAAGTGGTAAAATATGTAAATATGTAGAACAATCAAAGAACAGGAGAGGAAGAAGAATAAGAAGAAGGGAAAGAAAAGGAGAGAGAGGAGAACAGAGGATGGCGGCCAGAGGGGCTAGGCAGCGCCGACGGCCACCGCGGCGGCCCTGCCGGCGGGTTCTTGGCCGGCGGTGCTCCTGGCCATCGATTGACGTTTAGAGGAGAGAGAGAGAGAGAGCTGTGAACAGAGATGGAGAGAGAGAGAGAGAGAGAGAGAGAGAGAGTGTGTGTGTTTATAGAGATAGATTAGGGAGAGAGATTTGGGGGGGGAGAGCTTGAGAGAGAGGATGTGAGAGGGGTTTTATTTAGAGGAGAGAGAAAGAGAGGTGGTGGTTGGGTTTAAGCGGTGGAGTAATGGCGGTGGGGGGGAATCTGGAAGAAAGGAGAATAAGAAAGAATATAAAAAAATAATATTTTATTATTATTTTATTGGGTTAATATTGGACTAGCTCCAAAAGGTTTTCAGAAATTACAGAAAATAGAGAATATTATCCTAAGGCATAATATGAAAACGGTTTGAAGAAATTCTATCTGGTTTGCAAATTAAAATCCTGAAAGATTTCGCCGGTACTGGGCGACACCGATTTGGCAGGATTTTTGATAAATTCAGAAAAATCTCAAAAAACCCTAACGTAGATCATATGATTCTAAGACATAATGTGAAAGTAGATTCTCAAAATTTAACTCTTTTGTGAATTAAAAATCATAGAGCCGATTACCGCTATCTGTCGACACCGACTACGAAGATTTTCAAAATAATCCAGTAAAATTTTCAGAAAAGTCTGAAAAATCTAAAATATTGGAGAATAATATTTGAAGCTGAAACTGGCTGAATCTGACTAGTAGAAAGGTCAAATCAATTTTGTACGCTATATCGAGTACTGATACTATGATACGTACATCAGGGAGCAGGGGGTTACATTTCTCCCCACCTTACAAAAAATTTCGTCCTCAAAATTTCAATTCAGGTGTGAGAACAATATGTACAGCCCCAAAGCCTAAATTTTGCGGGCACACGACGCTTCCGCTGCGCACTCTGATGTCTATAATGAACTCGGAGTGGAGAATTAGTGTAGTGGACTAAAGATAAATGATAAAGTGATTGAAAGTGATATAGATAAGTAAGAAGGGAATAAATTATTATGTTTAATATAAGGAATGAAGGAATAGACAAGAGTCGAGGGAGTGCATTGTCAATGAAATGGTATTCTTGTACTCGTTGCTGGGATCCCCAAATTTAGATATAGATGAGTTAATCTGAACCTGATTGTACTGTTAGTAAGAACCCGAGCATTGACCTAGGTGGTTACCCATAACAGGTGTGAACCTAGGCTCTGATACCACTCTGTAACGCCCCGATCCCGTAGGTACAGGGACGTTATGCCGACGTACATACGCAGGGCGGAGATACCCTCACGTACGTACGCTAAGCCTCAGTACAGGAAATAGCCTCCATATATACAAGAGTTCCAGCATTAAATAAGTACAAGAATACCTACAGAAAGGGGTTAATGATCATAATTGATATGAAACAGGGATAAATAAGATAACAGAAATAAATGACAAAGATACTATGAATGGTCTCGATGAGGAGTCTCTATATGAATCCAATGAACTATCTGATAATACGATAACTCGGATCTCCAACCTGGGTACGCAAACCAGGTTCGTCAGAAAGCGACCTAGTGAGTGATAAAATGAAGGAGACAGTAATATGTACTATAGTAATATAAGCACGATAATAATATATAATACATGTTTATTTCATAGTGATAGCATATAATAGAAATTTAATAATCTGTAGAAATATAACAATGTCATATTTTAATACCATCACCAATTAGCATGTTATCATCAGGTCATGTCTACGGTAGTCTCATGTTTGTATATAATAAACATTGTTGACGTAATACATGTGAACATGTAGATGAAGTATGCAACCATTCTATAGCGATGTGAGTATACGGGAATAATGTCTATAGGATATACAGGAACTAAACGCATGCAATGCAAGGTATATGTACATGAAGTGTGTGTCATCACATGAAGTGTAACAAGTATCAAGTAATATAGCAAAGTTCAGGTAACATGATAGTGGATAAAATATCAGGAATAATAACAAGTACAACTACACAATAATATACATGTATTAGGCAAATCATGTTATTTATACAATAATAACAATCAGTACACCTGGTATTTTAATAAATCTCTTTCAGTGTCCCATACCACTGGCAGTTCATACTGGAGCCCGCACTCCAGTAGAACCCATCCGGACATGGCGTACGGGTACCATTATCCAAACGAGAGAGTGACCAAATAATAAGTGTTCCTGTCGTCATTATTGTTTATACTGTTTTATTATGATAATTGGAAATCAAATGGTCGAGGAGCTCTTATCGGGTAGGTGTATCCCGTGCATACCCAGGATCACGGCCTTAAACGGACCCCTGGCTTCTGAGACCAGGGCCCTCCGCTAAGAGGGGAGCACGAAACAAGAAACGAGAGCTCATGGAGCTATATACAATCGGTAGGCAGCACTACCATCCCTGCAGTGGGACTAACAATATGGATCCAGTACATCCACCCGATAAGATCTAATCAACCGTCAAGTCTCCCCCATCCTCAAATTATATTTATGATATTTAAAGTACACAATGTAGATAGAACAAATACAGTGCATGGTACATGTAACTGTTTGGTACGGAGAGGAGACATTCAGTGTAAAATTTCCTTGAATCAGTTGAAAGATTACAACGGACTTCTGCTCTGACTACAAGGGAGGGGAGATGTTGAGTCTTAAATTCCCCCTTTGTTTAGTGCTGGGCTCTTCAGGTGGCGATGGAAAGTGAATCTTGTTTTCCGTTGACCGGGTGAATGTCGAAAACTTTTGGGGATCTTCTCTCGGGTGGCGGACGGAGTAACGCAGCTCTGTCGGCCAGAAATCTCAAAGAGATTGTAGGCAAAGACTAACTTGTACGCAGCAAGTTGTTTGAAGGGTTGGACTCTCTTTCCTCCTCTCTGGAAGCTCTAAAGTCCAACTCTTTTCTCTCAGAGTTCTTCTCTCCAAAAATCTAACCCCTTCTTCATAGCAACGGGGCTATTTATAGAGGTTTCAGGAGCATACGTGTCTCTAAAAATACTCCATAATGGGGGTTAACTTTCTCCGTTATGTGGGCCGTGATTGACCCTATAACCGGGACGGTTACAACTGAGGCGTGGGTTTCGAGCCACGTGCCTTGGAGCTGCTGAGACGCGGGCGTCGACCCTCGCGCCTTGGTGGCTGAGACGCGGGTTTCGACCCACGCGCCTTGGTGCTGCTGAGACGCCGGTGTCGACCCTCGCGCCTTTGGTGCGGCTGAGACGCGGGTTTCGACCCTCGCGCCTTGGTGCGGCTGAGACGCGGGTGTCGACCCTCGCGCCTTGGTGCGGCTGAGACGCGAGTTTCGACCCTCGCGCCTTGGTGCTGCTGAGACGCGGGTTTCGACCCTCGCGCCTTGGTGCTGCTGTGACGCACCCTGCGTCTGGAGTTTGGGACTCTACTTTTGACGACTTGTCTTAATGATTTTAGATAACCTACAGAACCCCCTCCAAAGTTTTCGATATTTCGCGGTTGGCTGGATGGATTTCGAAATACTTTGGACTTTAGCTGAATTCGCCCTTTTCGTGGTTGGACTGACAATGCTCTAAGCTTGATCTTGTCTGGACTATGGTCTTCATGAGTGTACTGTGGAACTCTTTGAAGCCGTCAAAACTGATCGTGTGGAGTGTCTAGATACACATTCTAAACCTCTCCGATGCTTTAGGTTTGTCGTTGGTGTACTTTAAACCAGAGGTGGGCAGTCGTCTGCTTGTGCCAGTGTGCTTTTGAACTGAATTGCAGAAGCAAGAACTACGCGCTAGTTCCGTGGATGCAGGGGTGATACTGCTTTTGGGATGACAACGCGACTGTTACTCCATGAGGTAGACGCGATTTTGGCTGAGTTGAAAGGGTGCGTCCATCGAAGGGACGCGTCTCTTGGGATGAAGACGCGACTGTTGGATGCGAATCCGTGCCATGAGTATGTTGCTACGTGTCCTGTTGTGTTGAGGGGACATCCTCTTTTTGGCGTGCGAACTTCGTGCTGCATTTAAAGCGCTGTCCACGCGTCAGGCGGTGATTAGGCGTCGAGCCAAGCGCCGCGTATCTTTGCGAATCACTGTGCCTATAAAAAGCAACAGTCTTTCAAGAGTCATCATTAGACTCTCCTTCGTCTTCGTGTGCCTCTGTTAGGGTTTTGAGAAAGGAACTTCCTTTGTTCTCTTTACCTCTTCTAACACCGGCTTTTTGATTCGCAATGGCACCAAAGGCCAAGCAAACTACTTCATCTTCACGGGCGGTCGTCGCTGAGACTCAAAGGGGCGGTTCCTCCATGCAGGAAGCCCCTATTTCAAGATAAAGCCATCGGACTTGATTCCCACCATTAAAAGGGTTTATAGAGTTCTCTGAACTCTTGGACTCCTCTTTTAAAATTGACCCGCCAGCGCGGACTCGAGCCCATGTTTGATCTTCAGACGCGGCCTTTGAGTTGATAAACGAAGCGCAGGTTTGATCTGCTTGAAACTGCGTCTGCTTGTTGAACACAGGGCCCCAGTAAGCCTTGCGTTTCAGATTCAACAATTAGAATGTTTCTAAGTATGAAAAATTCGGACGCAGATTTCTTATGACTCTTGCGTCTTGTGAAACCAGACGCTGGTCTTCATGAATCTTGCGTCTGAGTCCAAGTACTTAGAGATTTTTCATAAGTCTTGGATTTTAAAACACGGGCTCTAGGCTAGCCTCGCGATCTTCGGGTCTGGACGCAGATTTTGATGATTGCCACGTCTGAGTTTACTTTTGCGTTTGAGTTGTGGACACTTGATCATTTACTTTCAGATTTCTGATCAAATGTCGTTTCCTTTTTGCAGTGCGATATTCCGCTGATCCTCTCTCCAAGAAGTGTCACTTCGGGTACGTAGGTGGTGCTGACCGCAACTTACCTTTGTGTTGCAAAGGACTGCTCCTGTGACTGCTGACAAGCCGAAGGGGTGAAGGGAGAGGCTCTCCAAAGTCGACATGGCGACACTTCGGGAACTTATGACTGACGCAGAATTTAAGACGGATTTGCGCATTCCATTGAAGAAACCCGTCTTTTTCTTTAGCGATAATATCGGCGAGGGTGGTTACGTCTTGCATGATGGCGACTACAAGTGGCTTCGCCAGATAGGGGATAGGAAATTCTTTCTTCCAAATATGGAGAGAATGTATCCCCTATCCTACCTTCAGCACATGTCTGTCCCTCGGGCAATGGAATGGGATCTTGCCCGATTTGTTCCCAGTGTCTCTCTTGGCATACTGGGCGCCAGGAAGGTGCACTCGGGTGGACACGGGAGGGAAATCTTTGGTTTATTTCCTAAATTATTCAGGTCCGATTACCCAGTAGGAGAAACCCCTCAGCTCAGCACTACCTTTATTAATCAATTCATGAAGGTAGGGGGTGATTTTCCCACTGACTTCCGCCCGCTCGGGTGGGTTCATTCCACTAACAAGTACTGGTGGGGCAAGATGGTGAGCTTTGTCCTCACTGAACTTGGAGGTCTGTTGGATCAGGTGGGACTGTACCAAGCGGTCAGGGCTGTGCAATATGGCGTCCCATAGAATTCCCAAAATTTCTTTGGGATCCTAGAGCACTACGACCCTTCAACGGGGACGTTCTTCACCCCGGTTGGAGAAATGGGACTTGCTCTGCATGAATTATATGAAGTCTCAGGGTTGGTAATGGGAGATGCTCCTTATGAAGAATACGTCCCTACCTCTGAGGAGCTTCATCTCTTGAAGAAAGAGTGCCCTCGTGTATATGAGACCTACTGGGAGGTGCTGTGTCATTTTCACATCTGCGGCCAAATAACTTCCTGGAGGGCTAGGGGAGTTAAGCAGCTATCTTGGGCGAGCTACTTGTTTAATGGCATCACTGAGAAAGATTACTCGGTGACTAGTCTGGCTCCCAGCTCTGACAAAGAAATTGCCGAGAGAATCGACGCCTCTGTGAGTTCTTATACCATAGAGTCGAACGAAGACACTTTCAAACCTGACACGATTTTTGAAAGTTTCCATCACCAGGCCCAGATTCTCATTTCTAACCGGGCACTGCTGGCGGGTTTCCTCATGCTGTGGTTGAAGCGCTGTGTAGTACCGACACTGCCGCATGAGGTGATTGTTGCCGACGTGGTGTATCCGGCAGTGCTGCTGGCCTATGGTAGGTCCATAGCTCTCCTTCCGGCAATGATGGCCGGTATCCAAAGCGGGTTGCGGGCCCTGACTCAGAGCCTGTGCCCTGACTCAGAGCCTGTGCAGGGTGGAGGCCATCGTCGACTCTCAAGGTAAACCGGAGGTCGATTCAGAGGGAAGGCCGAGAGTGAAGACCCCTAACCCTCGGATCGAGCTTCCTTACACGTACTTAATGGCTTGGTACGTGATGCACTGCCCCTCACTGATGATGCCAGTGTCCCGATGCGAGGGGTTTGTCCCTTTTGTGCAGCGGCTGGAGAGTTCGAGCTGGTGCAACAACTATATGTTCTACGTCCGGAAGTGTATTCTGAACGCTTCAAATTATCATCTCAACCGTTGCTTCCCCGAGATTACAGATGCTGCTTATGGGGATAAGTTTGCCGACATTGTGGGTCCGGATGACTTCACGAGGCTGCCGTCTGGAGTCTTCTGGTGGCTCATCAATATCTGGCCCGGGTATCTGCTCTTTCGGCAGGGGAACTCGTGCACGATCGAGCCTTATATGCCGAATCGTTTCGCCCGACAGTTCGGCTATGACCAACTATATGTCGGTAACCCTAACGCTCAGCTTGCCTTCAGTGAAAATCTATTTGAAGGTGCTCGGGCTTGGTATTACAGCGTAGCTGGGGGGACACAGGCTCTTTTCTGTTTACCTCATAAGACGCCGAACTGCTATGCAAGCCTTAGCTCTGCACCTGGTATTTCCAGGCTAGCAAGATGCCTGGCTACTCAATGGAGCGTTCATGCATTAAAAGCATTAATGCATCTTATGAAGAGAAGGTGGCGTCCAACAAGCGCTCGCGAGGCCTTGATGAATATCAGGCGGCTCAGAGGGAGACCAGAGGGGAGCCGAGAGCAGCAGTACCCAGGGAGCAATCTGCCAGAAGGCGTCGACAGGCGGTGCAAAAACGTCCTCATGGCATTACTCTTCGAGCTGAGCCTTCTCCTACTTCCACGGCTGAGCCTGCCTCGAATAAGGCCAGGAAAGACTTGGCGGCTGAAGAGACCGTCCCCTCCGGCATCGAAGAGCAGAGGGAAGAAGAGGATGAGGAGGAGGATGCCCCCTTGTTCGTACTCATGGATTGCGCAGCAAGGGCCCCATAATTTTAGAAGAAGGGGAGCTTGCTGATGAACCCGTCGCAACTGATGAGGCTGAACAACTTGAGGCTGACCTGGTGGGAAGGAGTGATGTTGAGATTCCAGGGGTCTCAACTCAACCAGGGTCTTCTTCGGCTCATGAAAGGAGAGATGAGGCACAATAGCCTGGGTCTCCTGGTGTATTAATCTCCAGCTCGCGAGTAGTTGACCCTAGTCCTACTACTGGGGTATTTGGTGGCAAGGCCTCAATTACCGAGGCTTCTCATGTTGAACTATCGTCTTCATCATTCGGAGAGGACGAATATGATTCAGACGATGAAGTCGATTTTGGCGATGAACCTGCTCTTCCAGATCCGAGCAAATTCTCACATATCTCGGAGGAAGAAATATACGGATGTGATCCGGTGATGGCATTATCACAAGCGGCAACTGCTCCTGTAGAAGGTACTCTTGTTGTCTTGTTGACCCGGTTTCCCTTTTTAACTAGGGAATAGGTTCTGACGTTTTCCCTTTATGCTGTAGGGTTGGCCACGGATAGCGAGGCTACGACTTCCTCCCATATCGAGGAGATTATACAGGAGCTGGCCCAGCAGGAGGATGTTGAGGCTGCTGCTGAGATGCCTCAAAAGAGGGCAATTATTGAGGTCGGGGAGGCCTCAACCTTGCAAGTTTTGCCCAGGATTCTGCCGTCTTCGGATCCTCGGCTTGGTAAGGAAATATTGACGCTTTGAATATTTTCCTTTTATTGTCATGACTGACATTTTGGTGCTTTGCAGAGAGTGCTGAGGAAGCTCAGGTAGAGGACTTGGCAGTCAGCGTCGAGCCCGCAGGCAATACAATTCAACCTTCGACCGAGGGTTCCGAAGAAGTCAGGTTCGCTGCTGCTCCAGTCGCCATGGAGGCTGCTACGACAGTGATTGCGCCAGACGTATCTGTGACCATCTTGGTTTCTGTCGCACCTGTTGTTGATCCTACTCCTGCACGGGATGAGTTGATTCCCATCCCTCACCCTGTGATAGAAAGGGGATCTGGGAGCACATCAGCGGAATTCTCCTCGGCTGGCGATATCATGGAAGAACTGACACGTCAAATGGTGCAGCAGTTTTTTGCTTCCATGCGATCGTGTATTGATCTCATCCTCTCTGGGGGCAGTTCTTTCGAATTTGCCCGAATGCTTCTTGGGAATTTGATCGAGAACATTAGTCATACTGGAGGTCCTTCACAGGCTAGGGCGGGTCTGCTGCTGGTGGAGCAGTTGGGGAGTGATCTGAAAGAGCTTAAGTCTTTGGAGGACGCCAGGTCAGTTCACGAGGCCCGGGCAACCCTGAGTAGGTTTCTTGCTACCCAAGAACAAGAACGGAAGGAGATGGAGGAACAAATAGCCGAAGAGACTCACCATCTCCAACATTTCCAGGCGGACCATCAAAAGCTGATTGGCGATTCAAGGGAATCTAAACTCGTCATGCAGAGCGCAGAGCAAGTTATCATCAGTGCTCGGGCCACCATAGCCAAAGCAGAAGCCTTGATTGCAATCAATAAGCAGAAGCTTGCCACTGCCAGGAAGAAGCTGGAACGGCTGGAGGCTGCCAAGATGCAGGTTGAAGAAAACCTCTCCACTCACTCCTCCAGGTTGGAATCCCTACGAGTGCAGCTGGCTGCGAGGAGATTTTTGTCCGAGGAGGAGTTGCGGGTCCAGGCTCTCATGGAGGCTGAGAAAGCACGTCAGCACGAGATACATCGCCTCCGAGAACAAATCCGTTCTTTGGCTAATCAAGATTATTAGCCTCCCCCCTTTTTTTTCTTTTTCTTTTTAGGGACAGCATACTCGATTCATTAAGAGTGTTTGTATCACTTTTATCATTTTTGCTCAAATAATAAAAGTCTCTTGAAATTTTGCTCCATCTTCATTGTCCCACTGTAGATGAATCCAATTTCTGAGCAGCAGTCTTTGGCTGTGATCCTTGATTGGCTGTGAATAATGAACTTAGGTAGAACTAAGTTCTTGGGAGGAACGCGGCTCTGACCTGTCCATTGAGACATGGTTCCAGTTGGCGCGAAGGACGCAGCTTCGGGTGCGGCTCCCTAGCCGCAGCCTTTAACTCTGCCCAAGTGCAGAATTCAGGATGTCGTGAGGACGCGGTCTTTTGCTCCTCAAAACTGACGCATAGATATGAGGACACGGCAATGGGTCCTTGATCTGATGCAAACTCAAATTATATTGAGTTTATGGTGGGAACACCATTATCATTTCGCCATGTAGACGCAGCTTCAAGATACTTGTGAATGCCATGGGCCTTCTCCGTTGAGGACACAAGTCTCAGGACGCAGCTTTTCACTTTTATGTGATTTCCAAGCACGACCCCCAGAAGGGGTCCCTTTTGCTGTGAAGGGATGCAGCTTTGAATCACTCTGAGAGATGCGGCTACGGTTCTCTTGGCTGGAATGAAAAGGGATGCCATTTTCGGATTCGCAAAGGGGGCGCCAGTTCCTGGACGCGGTTCTCGGGCCTGCGTTTGGTGCAACTTCCCAGGCGTTACATGCAGCTTGTCATAAAGATTTTGTTGGATATTTAAATATCCAATCGATGTTGACGATTGGGGACTCGTATCATCCGACATTTCCCGACGCGGCAGTCCACGCGTCAGACCTTCATTGGATTTAAGCATTAACGCCCTTTAATGCCAAACCGGCGCTGGCAGTTGGAGGCCCGCGTCTCCGTTGTTTCCCGAAGCGACGATCCACGCGTCAAACCTTTATTGGGCTTCGACACTCATGCGGTCATTAAAGCTGACGGTTCTGATTAGCGAGCCATTAATTATAGGCATTATGGTTTGCCTATAAATAGGGCTCAGCCTCGCCTTTCAGCAGTTCATTACTTAAACTGCTTTCTTTGAGAGCGAATGCTCTGAGAGATCTTGTCTTCTCCCTTCAAGGACTTCATCAGGGATTTGCCTCCATGGACGAAGACGACCCAGGGCTTTCATGCTTCTGTTTAGCCTTTCCGGAAGATTATCACTGTCAAGTGATTTCAATAACAAAAAGCGTCTCCTTGAACACCTTTTATGTCTGCACTTTGATGCAGAAAGTTCAACTTTTAATAGAGGCCTCTGCGGGTATGACTTCCTGGTTATGCCATGAAATTTTCAGCCCAACTGAGTTTCAGTTTTGATATCTCTTAAAGAGATTCATCTTCTTGACCTTCTTCTGAAGTCTAACTGGTGTACCCATCTTTTGGAAGTTGCACCGTTTAGAAAATTCTGACTTAAGATTTTATGGATACGAGTATAATGGACTTTTGCACCTGGACCATGGGCTTTACATACAGAGCTCGCGTCTGAGGCTGTTGACTTAGATCAAAGGTTTCAGGATTAAATTTTGCAACCCCCGATTATCAAACAGGGAGATGGCAATTTTTGCGTCTCGAACTTTAGACACGGGTGCAAAACTAGACTGCGCTCGAACTCTGTGTGTTGTCACAGTTTTGATCGCGTCTATTTCTGCTGCCGCAGAAGTTTGGTTCGCTGCGCGGGTCATTCCTGCGTTTGAAGATCTCAGCAATAATTGCGTCAGTCACTTAGTTTTTCTGTTGAAGTATACTAAGTTTCAGATCTTCTAATTTTTTTTTGCTTCATGCAGGTAGGCTTAATCATCCTTTTTCATATTCGCTGGGCCTCTGGAGAACATCTCGGCCAGCGAACTTGGTCGATGGTCGACCACTGGAGAAGAAGTCATGACTCCTGCCTTCAGGGGACGGGGACCGGACCCTCGCCAAGATCTCTTTGGATTCAATGCACTGGTCATGCTTCTTGGCATGGCATGGTCAGAGGGAGCATGGCGGCGGGGGTAGTGGTGGATATAGTGGTGGGTATGGTCCTCTTGCAGGTCACCGAAAAGAGGGCATCCTCTGTGAGGTCTCAAAACCTCCTTTTACCCCAGAAGTGACATCGAGGAAAGCTCTATGCTCATTGGATGACCTTCTGGTGGTAGAGATGTTCATCAACGAAGGATCATACTTCACTTCGGATGGTCAGGTGGAATCAGAAGATTCTGCTGCCTTTCTACATCAAGAAACACCATTGTTCTCGGTCAACCAGAGGCTTCTTCGAAGTTTCCATCATGCATCGTGGTGCAACCAGTTCCCGATCGTCGCCGCAGTATTCAATTCTTCTTTGGCGCCTTTCCAAACATCTAGTACTTAGAATTGTGAGCAGTTTCGAGAAATGAGTGCAACCTTTGAGAGAGAAAGGGACTTCTTTGTACTCCTTTATTGTAACACTCAATCTTATTGTATAAGAGAGCGTTTTGTATCACTTTCATATGTCTGGATATAAATAAAAGTGACACTTTTCTTTTTGTTTCCTCCTATTGTCTTGAACCTTTTTTTTTAGTCAGACGAATAGAAGCGAAGAGTCTTTGACTTGTCAAAACTATGATGATAATCTTAACGAGTCAAATTTTGTAGAGAGAGATCCTATTTTAGGAACTCAACAATGCTGTCAGATGTGTGATATTAACTTAACAGAGATAAGATAACTTTTGTAGACCTGCCAATCTATAACGGAGAATGACAAGCTGAATTTGTACCCCCAGGGAGGATGAACTTTTATCAGAGGTTTGGGATTAACTTGATTAAGATCAGCCGGGGAGTTAATGAAAACAGTGGACTTGTTATTCTGTTGACGAGAATAACAAGTGAGGCTAGATTCGCAGGGGATCTAGGAAAGTTTTTTACCGTTAGAGGTGTGATATTAACTTAACGGGTTGAAAGTTGTCTTGTCAGAAGTGTGATGTTAACTTGACAAGAATGTGAGTCAGAAGTGTGATATTAACTTGACTCAGAAGCATTTCAGCTTTCATTTGGGAAAACTGAAAGTGTCACTGTCATAGGTGTGATGTTTAACTTAACAGTGAGGATAATGCTAGAGGTGTAATTTTGAACTTGGCATTAGTCATCTCGACTTTAACAAGGAAGTCTGAGGGAAAGTCATGGCTTTAAGTGTATTGTTGAACTTAGCAATGACCTGGATGCTAGAGGTGTAGTGTTAACTTAGCATCATTCATTTCAGCCTTGATATGGAAGTCTGAAGGAAGGTGACTGTCAGAGGTTTAATATTGAACTTGGCAGCAACTTGATTACTGTTAGAAGTGTAATGTTAACTTAACAGTATATTGTCAGAGGTGTGATATTAACTTGACAGTAGTGGACTTGCGATATGAGCAATTTGAGGACCTGTCATTCTATTAATGAGAATTGACAAGTGAAGTTTAAAGTGCCAGAGGTATAGTATTAACTTGGCGAATTTGAAGGTCTGCCACTCTATATAGAGTTGACAAGTAAAATTTGTACTCGATAGGGAGTATTAAAAATTTTCATTACCAGAGGTATAGTGTTTAACTTAGCAATGACTGTATTTTGTAGACCTACTATTCTGTGTATGAGAATTGGTAAGGGATTTTGGAGGAGAGGGTGGAATTACATCCACTTAGGATTTTTAGCAAATCCTCAGCTATCAACGGATTTGAGGTGCCTTTACCAACTACCGTTTGAGTTGGGCTAGCCATGCTATTCCCCTCAGCATGATGAGTTGTCGAAGACTTATGTTGGGCTTAAAAGCCAACATTTTCCTCTATCCTTAGCCATTGGAGGCGTCGGATGTTAATGAGGATGGGAACATTAGAACCCAGGGTTTTTAGCAAACCCTCAGCTGTCAACGGATTTGAGGTGCCTTTACCAACTACCGTTTGAGTTGGGCTAGCCATGCTATTCCCCTCAGCATGATGAGTTATCGAAGACTTATGTTGGGCTTAGAAGCCAACATTTTCCTCTATCCTTAGCCGTTGGAGGCGTCGGATGTTAATGAAGAAACTCTTCTTGTTTTGATCAGAGGTGTACTTTCAACTTGATCGGTGAGGAGTACTATTAAGGATAGTACTTCTTCAAGAATCTGCCATTGATCGGCATCATGAGTGTATCGCCATTTGAAGTTATGAGGCGTTATGATCCATTTGAGTAGACTGACTCTACTACAAATGGTCCTTCCCATTTAGACTGGAATTTTCCTTTTTTGTCTTATGTGTCATTACCATAGGTCTTCTGACGGCTAAGACAAGATCACCTTTCTTGAAAGTTCGCACTTTAACTTTCTTGTTGAAGGCTCTGGTAATCCGGGCTTGGTAAAGCTCGATTTGTTGTTGGGCCTGCAGACGTTTGTCATCTAAGGCTTCCAATTCTTGGAGTCGCTGTCGATGCTTCTCCTCATTTGTCATCTCTGCTGTCAGGGCGACGCGTAGAGATAGAATTTGGATTTCTAGTGGAAGCACTGCTTCACACCCGTATACCAAAGAAAATGGTGTAGCTTTAGTTGGGGTTCGAACAGTTGTGCGATAAGCCCATAAGCATTCACCCAGCTTGTCGTCCCATTCACGTTAACTTTTCGAGACGAATTTCTTGAGAAGCTTGCCAATGGTCTTGTTGAAAGCTTCTGCGAGACCATTAGCGGCGGGGTAGTATGCCGTTGAGGACACACTCTAGATTCTGAACTTGACGCAGAACCTTTGTGATTGAGTTATTCCCTGCACACAAAATAAAGAATTTTATATTTAGAACAAGATGTGCAAGGTTCTCAATTCGAATCCGCGGTAGTAGTGGCTATGCGGGTCGTGATCTTCAGGGAGGGACTAGCGATGGAAGCGTTTAAGTAAGATTCTCTAAAATTATTTTCTTTTATTATTTACAATGGTATGATATTTACAATGAGAAGGTGAAAAGTAAATTTGAGAGAGATGGAGATCTAAACTAGAATTAGAAAGAAAGAAAAACTATACATACATACCTCTTCTATCTTGCTTAGCTTTGATCCGTGCGATGACTTACCTTGTCTTGGAAGGAGTACAAGTATGGCGTATAGGATCGTCCACCTTCTTAATCTACACTACGAAAATAAAAGACAAACTAACGAAGGTTTGTTCATCTCCATAGGCCATCAAGGGCTCTTCTTCGGCTAGGCAGTCTCAACGCAATTGGGTCTCATGGTTCATAAGACATTAGAAAAAAAAATAGAAGAATAGAACAAGGATAGAAGAACATAAATAAACAAGAATAAAAGAACACAAGAATAAAAAGAACACAAACAACCTCAAGTGAATTTCATTAATAATGGAAGAAAAGTAGGCTTACACCGCTGTCACCTCAGTACAAGCATGAACTCCTTCCTCCATGAAAGCTTCCTCCACTCTCAGTTACAAAATTTACAAAAGAAAAACGAAAATAAAATCTAACCTAAACTACAAGTTAGCCTAAGAAACCCTAGAATTTGCTCTATATTTTCTGTGTTTTTTTTCTGTTGCTCTGCAGGGGTATTTATAGGAGCTGAAAGATGTAGAGTCCCGGTACAAATCTCCCAAAAATCTTATCTCCAGACTTGTGGTACTTATCCATAGAAGTTCAAATCTGTCCTACAACTTATTATCATGTTGATCGCCAAAATTAGCTTATCTGCTGACTGAATTAGAAAGTTTGATCAACATAAGAGTTGTAGGTCTTCAAGTCTTCTTTCTGGATCATCTTAAATAATCAGATTTGAATATCTGTAGCAAAAGTTATGATCTGAACACTAAAACATATACAGTCTGAATCCAAATTTTTTTGAATTTTTATCTTTGCACTCTTCTCATTTTATCTTCATCCTGCAAGTATTTAGGGTTGAATAGAAGTCTATCCTTCCCTCTTCTTTTGGTATTTGCAACTATTGCCCTCACTAATTGCAACTTTGACATTTGATAATTGTAACTTTTGCATTGGGCTTTAAACATGGGCTTTTGGGCTTCTTTTAAGGCTTTATTTCTTTATTTTCATTTCTCAAGGCCTGCACACAATAAATCATAAAATATTAGTAAATTGTGCATGATTATATGAATAAATATGAAAATGTGATGGTAAATATAATGATAAAAATGCACTTTTCACTACCAATCACACCCCCACACTTATCTTTTTGCTCGTCCTCGAGTAAAAATCAAAGAAAAAGAAAAGAAAATTAATCTAACCTAACTCACTTTCGTAGGAATCACGGTTGCACTTAGCATGTGCAACAAGCCGTTAAACCCCTAGGTTACCCTAGAGGACGAGTGTTGTCTCGTGAGGGTTTTCAGTGGATTACACCCACAAAATCCATAAAAAGAAAATATTTGAAATACTTTTGCAAAGACTAAGTAATCTATAAGATTTTAGGATTATCATTTTTATTCATTCTTAGACTTAGTCTTTATAAAGTAAATTATTTTCATTTTTAAGTAAGGATCAAAATTGAATTTTGTGTATAGTCTTTTTCGTTACCAAAAATCATATGCATCTTTATGAATTTTTACTAGGAATTCCTTAACTTGGACTCTCATGCCTCTTTATATATATATATTTTTTTCTTTTTTCTTTTTTTTAATATGTATAACTCATCTAATTTTCTTTCGTGTAAGCATGAAGGCTTCTTGAGGCTCTCATACCTAACTAATTGACTAATAGATGTGTTAATATAAATTTTTTTTTTTTTAGCATGTATAACTCATCTAATTTTCTTTCGTGTAAGTATTAAGGCTTCTTGAGGCCCTCATACCTAACTAATTGACTAATAGATGTGTTAATATATGTATAATATTTCTCAGTTTTCTTAGGCTTTCTTATCCACCCATGTAGCGAACTTAAAGTCGGTGGCTCCCAAACCGGTCGGCTTTAGGGCACCATGTGAGAAAACACCCCGCGGACTCAAATTCGAATGAACTAGGCCACAAAACTAAGGACTTTATTTTATTTAGAACTCACCTTTAGGCGTGAATACTTATGCTTCTTGAGGCACGTGTATCCAGCTTAATTGGTTTTTTTTTTTTTTATGAGGCACAAAGGTCTTTGTCTTAGAATCCTATATATGCACTAGGTATGCACATTTCATTAAGGTAAAAATCAAGACAATTACTGATTCAATTTCTCCTCCTATACCTAAAAATTAAACAATTTATTTATTTTGACCAAGTTTTTAGAAATCCTAATCATGATTTTCCTAATTCTTAAGACTAACTTAGATTTCTGTCAAAAGATAAGTCAAAATATTGTCCTTTTTATAATTTTTTTTTTTTAGTTTCTACCTATGTTAGTATGTTAGTAAAGCCCACCCCCACACTTATCTCATGCATTGTTCTCAATGTATGAATGAATGCGTATATGCATGAAAAAGAAAAAGGGAAGGCAGAAGTTACCTCAAGGTGGTGGTTCCGGTGGTGGTCTAATTGGTTCACGAAATGCGGCCCAATCTACTTTTTGTGGAATTCGGGGGAACCCACCAGAAATTTTTCTTATATAACCCACTACAATGTTTGTATGATTATTTTTAAACAAGTCCACCCCATCAAATTTCCAAATTTCATAATAAATTTCAGAGTCAATTGTATCAACCGCCTTGTCCCAGAATGGAGTGTGAAAAGATGGAATGATTGACTTGGACGTCATAAGTGCGGGAACGAATACCGACTCAGGAAAGAAACTTAAATCAAGTAAGGGTTCAGGAGTCGGGCTAGGTTCAGGAAGTGGGTCCAAATCAATAAGTTGAAGCTCAAGTCCACAATAATCTTCCCATAATGGAATGTGACTCAATGTTGGTGATTCAAGTTCATGAATGATAGGTGTGGGAATCAAGATTGACTCTAAAAGATTACCTAAGTCGGGTAACAAAACAGGAGTCAATAATGATTCGGGAATTTGAACTTGATCACAGATTTGAGAATCTAGGTCACATATCTCATTGGGTTCAATTTCATAAAAATGAGAACTTGCCAGTTTATCCATGGGACTTTCAAAATTGCACAATTGGTCAAGTTCAATATGATCATCAAAAATGGGTGATTCAAATTCATGATGAATTGGCACAGGATACAATGTTGACTCAGAAAAAGTGAAATCAGGTGGAGACACCGGAATCATTATTGAATCAGGAAGCAAAATTGAATCATCAAGTTGGGGTTCATGATCATATTCATGCTCAAGATCTATTTCAGGAAAGGAAAAACTTGTCAAACTATCAAAATTTGGGGTTTCGGTAAGTTCGCATGATGGCACTGAATTAGAATCTTGTTGTCCAAAGCAACGTGGCTCGTCGGCTCTAACAGAATGGTTAAGCATATCAGAAAAGGCCGAATGGTGAGAACGTAAAGATTGAACCATCAAATCTATATCATGATCACGGGCTAATCTAGCCTGAGTCATGGCTGCAAGCATCCTTTCATAGTTGATGGTGCATCATGTTGTGATTGGACTTAAAAGGATGAAGTGTAATCGTGATGAAGTTGTGAGTCGGTGGACTCACGCATAATCATGTCTGCGATTGATGGTAATTGTTACTTGGACTCATGCATACTCATCATTGTAAATCACCTAGAGGGGGGTGAATAGGTGATGGCTAATCTAATGGTCACTTAATGATAAATGATGCAAATAATGCGGAAGCTAAAAACAATTATGACCTAATTAAAACTTTTATACTAAACACTATGTATAACACAAGAGTGTTGCCGAATTCCCCGTGAAGGGCTCTGGACAAACTCCTCTAGATTCCCCTTGAATGGGTTGAGGTGCCGCGTTGGCTCTCTTGGCTGAATACAAGTGTTAGCAACAATCCCACGCAAGTATATCAATTAAGCACACAATGTATATCTAGCATATAAAGATGAACAATAAAAGTATGCAAGATATAAAGAGACAAAGAGAGAGAGAGTAAGCAATCGCAAACACAAGGGTATGTTTCGAGGTTCGAGCACACTTGCTCTACATCCCCGCCTTCGACACACGAAGGATTTCCACTATGCAAGATCCCAATGGATCTCTCCTCGGTGCCGCAACACCTACAAGCCCTCGGACTCCCTAGTCCCGTACACACCGCAAGCCCACCGGCTCGCCGAGGCCGCACCTCAAACAACCGAGTCCGCACCCGAACTCAAAACAACGACGAGCACACTTGCCCGTCTCCTCAAAGAACAAGGAAAAGATCTTTGGTGATCACAACACTTTGATCACCTAAAGCACTCTCACTACAACACACCTATAGAATGTATAATCAATGGATAGCTCAAGTGTGGTGTGAGAAAAGCAAGGATGTGAGAGGTGGAGGAAAACTCAAAGAAATCTCTTTTACACTCTTGATAAATTCTTCCCTTTAGATTGGAAGTATTTGCACTCAAATTTGTGGAGAAAACCCTTTTAAAAGTCTGGGAAAAACTGGCTCTAAGAGACTCCAAAATCTTGTGACAAAACAATGACAAGACCCCCAATTTATAGGCCAGAAAATATAGCCGTTGGGATCTGTCAGTACTGTCGGTCGACCGGCCCGGTCGACCGCCAACGGTCGGATTTCTGACCGTTGGAGCCACGGTCGACCGGTGCGGTCGACCGAACTTTCCAGAGAGCACTGCTCTCTGGAGCGGTCGACCGGCACGGTCGACCGACCACCAGTACACACAGGCGTGCACATTTGTGCACGTCGGTCGACCGGCCCGGTCGACCGACTTCAGGTATAGTCGACTAGTTAGGTCGACTAGTCGACTTGGCTGAAGCCTGAAACAGTTTTTTCTGGGATAAAAAGTTTGTCCTTTTGGCTCATATAAAATCCCATAAAATACTAAAAAATCTACAAAAATAGTTTTACCAATAAACTTTGATATACAAACATGCTTGCACAAAATCAAGGCATGTTATAAAAGATTGGACTATTTTTGTAACTTGAAAATATTTGGCCCATGATAAAAACTGTATTTTTCTAAAACAATATTTTTCAAAACATGTTTTTCTAAATCTTCATCAAATACAAAAATAAGATATACTTTTAAAACATAGTGTGTATGGATATGATCCACTACACAATCAAGATGAAATATCTATGTTTTTGTCATAAAGCTCTAAATAAGGTTTTGGTTGAAATATATAACTTTGAATACCAAGAACCAAAAACTATGTTTTTCCAAAATGAAAGTCTTTTCTAAATCTGAAAATTCTTTTATGAAAAGACAATTAAATCAAGAGTGTGTGTGTGATATGTACTTGAGCAATCCACCAACTATCTATCCTTTACATTTTTAACTAAAATAAAAACAAAATCTTATACCTAAACACAAGTCTTCATCTTCTTGAAGTCTTCACTTGAAGGCTTCTCATCTTCTTGACTTGGTCCAAGCTTGATCCAAAAGCTCCTTGGATCACACCGTGCTAGCTCCAAATCTTGATATTTTGTCCTTTGTTGAGCTATGCACCTACTAAGATCTTGATAATGAATCTGTCACTAATTAAACACAAGATCATTAGTAATCATAACTTCATGAGTTGATCATCATCAAAACTAGGGTGATAGGCCTTTGGGCCAACAATCTCCCCCTTTTTGATGATGACAAAACTCATGGAGTTATATATGCATGGATTAAAGTAGAGCTTCAAAGAAGCTCCCCTTTAACTCATGCATAGACATAAATAATAAATGTATGCAATGAAGCTCATAAACATGTATGCAAATATGGAGATAAAACATGCAACAAGCATAAATCAAAATCTTTTTCTAAATCAAAATCTTTTTCTCCTATTGCAATACAAAAATATATATGCATAAATAACAAGGAAGACAAATACTTCTCCCCCTTAAGCAATGAAAACATGCATATAAACTCAAATACTTCTCCCCCTTTTTGTCAATCATCAACAAAGGGTTCAAAGTAAAATCAAATCAAACAAATTTTTCTCCCCCTTTTTGTCAAAAACAAAAAGATCAAGAAGGGGTAATACAAATCAATCAATAAAGATTTATATGCGATATACATTCATGAAGAGGAAGACGCTAAGTTAGCTTCCCTACACATATGCATTACATGAAGAAGGGATGACAAGCCCTAACTCACATAACACATATTATGTAATGCATAAGAGAAGATGTGAAGCTCCCCCTACACACGTATATCATATAAAGAAGAGTTGTCAAGCTCCTCAATTTATAATATACTCAACATGAATCCATATGTAAGAGAGATGTTAAGCTCTCCTTGCATATAGGAAATACAAATCAAACATTTTGAATTTTTCTTTAAGATTTTGAACTTACTTAATAAAACACATTTTGAGACATCAAATCAACATATTTTTTTTTAATATCAATAGTAAACATATGAAAATTTTTTGTTTATTGTTCATCATAAACTTTGTGCTTTTAAAAATGTGAGCCAATTGTGAGTTAAGCACATGGAAATCATATATATGTATGAGAAATGAGTATACCAATTGAAATTGAAACATACATATATATAAGAAACAAAATATGAGTATATACAAAATAAGTTCATATTGATACCAATTGAAACGATTCAATGATACCAATTGACATAACAATAAAATCAAGTGTATATCTCATAACCTACCACCCTTCATATGCACAAGGTAAAAGATTTTCAATGAAGCATATAAGGCATAATCGCCCATCCATCCTCTCATAGATGGTAGGGGTTTTCAAAAATAGATTTGAAAATAAGCTTAATTTGAAAAACTCTACCAAATGAAGAATTTGCACTAGAAAAATGTTTTAAAACTAGTACGAAATCCTTCAAGTAAGGAATAAAGCAAAAATATTTTTCATGAAACACAAGTAAATCACATGGCACTAAAAAACACTCTATTATCCATGAAGTCCATAAAATTTTCAAAAAAGGTGAGTGCACTAGTGTTATGTGGAACATGGTATCATGAAAATGTCAATAAAGCTCAATATTTCCTTAAATAAGAAAACATGAAAATCATCACAAATTTTTCATTAAAAAAAATATATATTTCAAGATATATGTATGTTTTGACAACACAATAAGTATACATACATATCTCTTAAACACAATTGAGTCCATATAAATAGATTTGCATTAAAGGCAAATGACTCAAGAGGTATACATGTATATCTTAAAGTTTGGCAAAATACACATATACATGAAGTGAAAAACACGTGATCATAAATTAAATCCAAAAAGTGGGAATACAAGTTTAAAAATGTATGTATCATCAAAACCAAGCAATACAAGCACATTTCATGGGTTCAAATAAGCATTCAAGCACAAATATAAATAGATTTATTTATGGCCCACGACATGTACAAGTATAAATCCTAGTGTTGACAAAAACTAACATATAAACTAATATTCAAAACATGAAGCATCAAATTTTGAGAAAAATAGAATCATGTGTCAATCTCAAGAATTATTTGAAGAATAAATAACTAGTATAAATTGTTTTTTTGAAAACTAGTTAAAGATCCTTCAAATATATCAAATCTTATGTTTTTCATAAACATAACTAGATACATAAAAATTTAAGCACTCATGGTCTATAAGGCTCAAAATGTTTTTAATAAAAATGTGAGTGTTAAACGATCATGTAAATAGCATTTTTATGAAAATAGTCAATGAAGCTCAAAAAGATCATACAAAGATACGAAAAATCATTTTTCATCAAAACACTAATCTTCATGGTATATGTATGATTAATCTAAATCTAATAATACACATACATATCCCAAATCTAAAAGAGTCTATTAATGATGTTTGCATGAAGGCAAGAGACTCACGGGTATACATGTATATTTATTAGATTTGAATTAAAATACATATACATGAAGTAAAGCATAAAGTAGGTAAAACCTGTATAAAAGAGAATCATCAAAACTAGTCTATACATATGCATATAGTGGATACAAAAGAGCATGAAGTTCAAATATATATGAGTCAATTGTAGTTCACTATTCATATATGTATAAGTGCAAGTTTGACACATTCTACATCTAGGCATGTAAATACCACATGAAGCACAAAAATATGAACATGCTATATGATATATGAAATTAAAAGCATGTGCATAAAAGTAGGAGTTTAGAAATTGTTACCAACTCCAAAGCTCCAAATATGGTGGTTGTCCCACCAAAACTCCTTGATAGCGATGCATCTAAAAGTATGTCCATCAAGTCCATTTGCATCCACTACCAAGGCACCAATCTTCTCACGTTTTGTGAGACCCCTCACCTACATCACAAGCAAATGGTGGGGGTTTTGGTACCCATATTTTCTTGGGTCCACGGGGGTTAGTCTTATGTTGAAGAACCCAAAAATTTTTATTCTTAGCAAAATTAAAATGATCTAATCTATCATAACAATATTTTGCTAAATGGCCTTTGCGGCCACAATGTGTACATACGTACACCTTAGTATGATTATGTGTAGGAGTGTGATCATGTTGTGCAACATAAGTATGATGATGTGGATGTGCATGAACATGTGGAGTTTGTTTCTTTGAAAACAAAGACTCCAATTTAGTATGATTAAATGCACATGTGCTCAAATTAGATCTCAAATTATCTATTTTATTTTTCAACATATTTATCTCATTAGTTGTGGCATGTAAAGCATGATGAGATATATGATCATTTTTCTTTTTCTTTTGTGAAACAAAATCCTTTTCTTTTTCAAACAAATTTTCTTTTCAAAGTAATATTTTCTTGAAAAATAACTTCTTTTTGTTTTTCCACCAAATCAATTTTATTTTTCAAAGTATTGTTTCCTTCACACAAATCATTCAATTTTGAAAATAAGGAAACATTCTCATTTTTCAAATCTTTATTTTCCTTTTCTAAGCATGCAATCTTAGATTTGAAAGAATCATTTTCTTTAAGCATGCAATCAAAATTCTTTTTCAAATTTTTGTTATTTTTTTCTAAACATGCAATGTTAGATTTAAAAGAGTCTTGTTCTACATGCATGCAAGCAATATTCTTTTTCAAATTTTTATTTTCTTTCTTAAGCATGTCATATTTTTCAAGAATTGTTTGGCAAAATAAAGTGAGCTCATCATATGACATGTCCTCATCATCGGATTCGGAGTTTACCTCAAGGGGTTATCCCCTTGGAACATATAGCATACGTTGGAGGTGTCGCTCCCAACGTCCGAATCGCTCCCCGCATAGTATTGTTCATTTTCACCAAGGGAGAGGAGGGTGTTCCACACTACAAAAGCCAAATCAATGTTAGCAACCCTAGATAAGTAATCATCATTTAGGGTAGATCTTAAAGCATGTAGGGCTTTTGTATTAGCCTCAATATTCTTACCATTTAAACAATATGCATTATTAGTAGTGGCAAGATATACATGAAAACCTAAGGCTTTGAGGTATAAGGACATCTTCCTTCCATATATGGATGTTAAGAATGTCAAACATGGGTGGTGACATGAAGTCCATGGTGTGTGTACAAATATTGTGATTAGCCTAAAAATAAGGATCTTTTACTCTAGGTTGTTAGACCAAATCAGAGTACCAAGCTCTGATACCAATTGTAAATCACCTAGAGGGGGGTGAATAGGTGATGGCTAATCTAATGGTCACTTAATGATAAATGATGCAAATAATACGGAAGCTAAAAACAATTATGACCTAATTAAAACTTTTATACTAAACACTATGTATAACACAAGAGTGTTGCCGAATTCCCGTGAAGGGCTCTGGACAAACTCCTCTAGATTCCCCTTGAATGGGTTGAGGTGCCGTGTTGGCTCTCTTGGTTGAATACAAGTGTTAGCAACAATCCCACGCAAGTATATCAATTAAGCACACAATGTATATCTAGCATATAAAGATGAACAATAAAAGTATGCAAGATATAAAAGAGACAGACAGAGAGAGAGAGAGAGAGAGTAAGCAATCGCAAACACAAGGGTATGTTTCGAGGTTCAAGCACACTTGCTCTACATCCCCACCTTCGACACACGAAGGATTTCCACTATGCAAGATCCCAATGGATCTCTCCTCGGTGCCGCAACACCTACAAACCCTCGGACTCCCTAGTCCCGTACATACCGCAAGCCCACCGGCTCGCCGAGGCCGCACCTCAAACAACCGAGTCCGCACCCGAACTCAAAACAACGACGAGCACACTTGCCCGTCTCCTCAAAGAACAAGGAAAGATCTTTGGTGATCACAACACTTTGATCACCTAAAGCACTCTCACTACAACACACCTATAGGATGTATAATCAATGGATAGCTCAAGTGTGGTGTGAGAAAAGCAAGGATGTGAGAGGTGGAGGAAAACTCAAAGAAATCTCTTTTACACTCTTGATAAATTCTTCCCTTTAGATTGGAAGTATTTGCACTCAAATTTGTGGAGAAAACCCTTTTAAAAGTCTGGGAAAAACTGGCTCTAAGAGACTCCAAAATCTTTTGACAAAACAATGACAAGACCCCCAATTTATAGGCCAGAAAAATATAGCCGTTGGGATCTGTCAGTACTGCCGGTCGACCGGCCCGGTCGACCGCCAACGGTCGGATTTCTGACCGTTGGAGCCACGGTCGACCGGTGCGGTCGACCGAACTTTCCAGAGAGCACTGCTCTCTGGAGCGGTCGACCGGCACGGTCGACCGACCACATGTACACACAGGCGTACGTCGGTCGACCGGCCCGGTCGACCGACTTCAGGTATAGTCGACTAGTTAGGTCGACTAGTCGACTTGGCTGAAGCCTGAAACAGTTTTTTCTGAGATAAAAAGTTTGTCCTTTTGGCTCATATAAAATCCCATAAAATACTAAAAAATCTACAAAAATAGTTTTACCAATATAATACTTTGATATACAAACATGCTTGCACAAAATCAAGGCATGTTATAAAAGATTGGACTATTTTTGTAACTTGAAAATATTTGGCCCATGATAAAAACTGTATTTTTCTAAAACAATATTTTCCAAAACATGTTTTTCCAAATCTTCATCAAATACAAAAACAAGGTATACTTTTAAAACATAGTGTGTATGGATATGATCCACTACACAATCAAGATGAAATATCTATGTTTTTGTCATAAAGCTCTAAATAAGGTTTTGGTTGAAATATATAACTTTGAATACCAAGAACAAAAACTATGTTTTTCCAAAATGAAAGTCTTTTCTAAATCTGAAAATTCTTTTATGAAAAGACAATTAAATCAAGAGTGTGTGTGTGATATGTACTTGAGCAATCCACCAACTATCTATCCTTTACATTTTTAACTAAAACAAAAATAAAATCTTATACCTAGACACAAGTCTTCATCTTCTTGAAGTCTTCACTTGAAGGCTTCTCATCTTCTTGACTTGGTCCAAGCTTGATCCAAAAGCTCCTTGGATCACACCGTGCTAGCTCCAAATCTTGATATTTTGTTCTTTGTTGAGCTATGCACCTACTAAGATCTTGATAATGAATCTGTCACTAATTAAACACAAGATCATTAGTAATCATAACTTCATGAGTTGATCATCATCAAAACTAGGGTGATAGGCCTTTGGGCCAACAATCATTTCCTGGATAGATGGTAGTCTATTCTGACTGGGTGAATCTGAGTATGAATCTTGGAAAGAATGTGGACTAGGTGGATGTGGAGGACAAATTGGTTGAGAATTAGACTCGGGGGAATCGAAACCCCATGAACTCTGTGAAGAGTTGAAAGTATGAAAATTATGGTCATAAGATGGGGGGTATGGGTTATATTCATTCGGATAAGACCATTCCGGCACACTAGGTTGGTCAAAGTTGTGATATGCCGGGTTGGTAATATCCGAAAAATAGTTAGGTGTGTAATATGGATTAAAATTGGAAAATTATTATTATATGCCATATCACACCAACACAACAAAGAAAAGAAAACAAACAAATAAACAAACAAAAAAAAGAAAAAATTCTAACCTAAGTTAGGGTAGACCTATGACCTAGACGACTCCTAACTGGTTAGACTGTCCATGGGAGGTAGGGTGCAGACTTTGACCACAGTTAATCAGCCAAGTCAGGGTAAGTGTGGTGGGAGGTTTTCCGTCAAAGACGTTCCTTAATTAAATAAGGACCAATCTTCGGGCTTTCGGCCCTCAATCCCCTTCCTAGACACTGATTTGGCAAGAGTCAAATTCCAGCACTGTTCCCCCTTAGAATAATCTCCTAATTGAGTCCGAGATGTCCCTAGAGCCAACGTCTACTAATTTTAAGTTAGGCTTGGGTTAGTGAGTGCTTGGGATATGATTTTTGGGCTAAGGAAGGGTGATGAAATCCCCACCTTATCTTGTTAATGGGTTATGCCCTTAAGATATTTTGTGCAAGTGTACAAGATATGTAAATAAGATTCACTCAAAGCATGAAAATCAACCAAGAGATGAGTCCTATTCTACATGCAATGCGTACGTACCTTGCTCCAGCACTCTTCAACAGTAAAATAAAGTAATTGAAAAGACACGTGCCTAATATGCAAACGTCTAATCAATTTTATCATTAACAACAAATATTTTACTGTTGAATTAATTAGCAGTAAGCAGGGTTATCACAGAACAAAGTTTAACAGAGCAGTAGACAGATATTGCAATTTGCAGCAACCTGCAAAAAGATGGATCAGTAGGGAACTACTCAGGCCGCAGTTTTGCGGCAATTGCCGCGTTTCCGCAGCTCTGAAGTAGGCTCTTGTGCTCTGCCTTCGAGGGCAGAGGCACAGAGTTGCTATATGTCCACTTCTGCTGTCAGTTTCCCTGTTCTCCAAACCTGCAAATAGAAAGAATAAAAGAATTAGTTAAAAAAAAAATTTTATTTTTAGAGAAAAACTTACCGTCCCTTTCCCGGCAACGGCGGCAAAATTTTGATTGAGTTATTCCCTGCACACAAAATAAAGAATTTTAGATTTAGAACAAGATGTGCAAGGTTCTCAATTCGAATCCGCGGTAGCAGTGGCTATGCTGGTCGTGATCCTCAGGGAGGAACTAGCGATGGAAGCGTTTAAGTAAGATTCTCTAAAAATTATTTTCTTTTATTATTTACAATGGTATATGATATTTACAATGAGAAGGTGAAAAGTAATTTGAGAGAGATGGAGATCTAAACTAGAATTAGAAAGTAAGAAAAACTATACATACATACCTCTTCTATCTTGCTTACCTTTGATCCGTGCGATGACTTACCTTGTCTTGGAAGGCGTACAAGTATGGCGTATAGGATCGTCCACCTTCTTAATCTACACTACGAAAATAAAAGACAAACTAACGAAGGTTTGTTTATCTCTATAGGCCATCAAGGGCTCTTCTTCGGCTAGGCAGTCTCAACGCAATTGGGTCTCATGGTTCATAAGACATTAGAGAAAAAATAGAAGAATAGAACAAGGATAGAAGAACATAAATAAACAAGAATAAAAGAACACAGAATAAAAAGAACACAAACAAACCTCAAGTGAATTTCATTAACAATGGAAGAAAAGTAGGCTTACACCGCTGTCACCTCAGTACAAGCATGGACTCCTTCCTCCATGAAAGCTTCCTCCACTCTCAGTTACAAAATTTACAAAAGAAAAACGAAAATAAAATCTAACCTAAACTACAAGTTAGCCTAAGAAACCCTAGAATTTGCTCTGTATTTTCTGTTTTTTTTTTGTTACTCTGCAGGGGTATTTATAGGAGCTGGAAGATGTAGAGTCCCGGTACGACTCTCCCAAAAAATCTTATCTCCAGACTTGTGGCACTTATCCATAGAAGTTCAAATCTGTTCTGTAACTTATTATCATGTTGATCACCGAAATTGGCTTATCTTCTAACTGAATTGGAAAGTTTGATCAACATAAGAGTTGTAGGTCTTCAAGTCTTCTTTATGGAGCATCTTGAATTATTAGATTTGAATATCTGTAGCAAAAGTTATGATCTGAATACTAAAACGTATACAGTCTGAATCCGAATTTTTTTGAATTTTTATCTTTGCACTCTTCTCCTTTTATCTTCATCCTGCAAGTATTTAGGGTTGAAAAGAAGTCTATCCTTCCCTCTTCTTTTGGTATTTACAACTATTGCCCTCAGTAATTGCAACTTTGACATTTGATAATTGTAACTTTTGCATTGGGCTTTAAACATAGGCTTTTGGGCTTCTTTTAAGGCTTTATTTCTTTATTTTTATTTCTCAAGGCCTGCACACAATAAATAATAAAATATTAGTAAATTGTGCATGATTATATGAATAAATATGAAAATGTGATGGTAAATGTAATGATAAAAATGCACTTTTCACTACCAATCACTTTGGAAAGCCTGACTGATAAACTGGGGTCCATTGTCGTGGACGATTCGCCGAGGTATACCAAAACAGTAAACGACATGATGTTTGATGAATTTGATCACGTCTGATGACTTTACCTCCTTCAAGGGAATGGCCTCAGCCCATTTGGAGAAGTAATCGGTTATGGCTAAAATAAACCGATGTCCTTTTGATGATGGAGGGCTGATAGGGCCAACTACATCCATCCCCCACATTTCAAATGGCCAGGTAGAGGTCGTAGGGTGAAGATACCCCGGTGCTTGATGGATGAAATCGCCATGTATTTGGCAGTCGTGACATCTTTTGGCATAATTGATGGCATCAGCGATCATCTTAGGCCAATAATATCCCAGCCTTTGGAGTCGGTATGCAAGTTTTAGGCCAGGTTGATGGGCTCCACACATACAATCATGGGCTTCTTTCAATATTTCATGTGCCTCTTTTGATGAAAGGCAGCGGAGCAAAATTCCGTTGTGCGATCGACGATACAATGTTCGCGTAATCGCATTATAGTAGAATTTAGGGGCTTTCCTTCGAATGGCAGCCGCTTCTTTGGTGTCCTCAGGCAAGATGCCATATAGGATATAATCAATGTAGGGGAATCGCCAGTCTCTAGGCTCTGGACCGATTGACAATTCCAACGCTTCTTTGCTTTGAGAATCTCCTGTTGGCTCCTGGTAGTCCTCAGGAGCAATTCTCGGGCAATACAGGTCGTGGCTGTGGACAAATATCTTCTCCACTGTTCCAGCCGGTAGAGCTAAAGAGGCAGCGAGGGATGCCAGTGCATCTGCATGCGCATTTTGCTTGCGTGGTACATGATCGATTTAGAAGTTTGTAAACTTCCCAGCCATGTGGACAATTGCGTTGTAATAGGGTACTAGGTCTTCATGTCTGACTTCGTACTCCCCGCGAACCTGGCTAACGATGAGTTTGGAGTCACCATATGCCTCGAGATTTTTAACGCCAATCTCATCGGTGAGTTGCATCCCAATTAAAAGATCATTGTACTCCGCCACATTGTTGGAACACGGCTCGGTTAATGAGACAGCTCGAGGAATCACATAGTTCTGTGGGGAGACGAGTACTACTCCTACTCCTGCCACTATGTGTCCTTTTGGGCTTATTCTCGATGCACCATCAAAGAAAAGTTACCACACCTGCCTTTCGAAGGATGTCTGGGTCTGGCAGGCTTCAGCGACCTCGTCTGGGAGATCTTCATAAAGTTGGGCTGCCCTCGGATCTGGATGCTTAGCCAGGAAATCCGCCACCGCTTGACCCTTCACAGCTTTTTGTGGTAAAAAGTGCATTTCATATTGGGATAGCAATATGGCCCATTTTGCCAGCCGGCCGTTCAATGATGAAGGCTTTGTCATAAGTAGCCTCAAGGGGTTGACTTTTGAGATGACGTCTATTGTTTGGCCTACCAAATAGTGTCGCATTTTCTGAATAGCAAACACCAATGCCAAACACTCTTTCTCGATTGGGTTGTACCGATGCTCGGCTCCGATCATTGTTCTACTCAAATAGTAGATTGCTTGCTCTCGTCCTTGATCATCATTCTGAGCTAGTAAAGCTCCTAAAGAATGATCCATTGCTTGGACGTATACCAGAAAAGGTTTTCCAGACACCGGAGCTGCAAGGACTGGCGGTTGTGTGAGGTACTGTTTAATTTCTTCAAATGCTTTCTGGCAAGTGCTGTCCCAAATGAACGAAACACCTTTCTTCATTAATTTGGAAAAGGGTTGGCATCTTCCGAAGAGATTTGAGAAAACCTTCGGATGTACGCCAATCGTCCTTGCAATCCCCTGAGCTCCTTGAGGTTTCTCGGAGGTTGCATCTCCTGGATAGCGCGAACCTTTTCTGGGTCCACATGAATCCCCGTAGAGGTTACTACAAACCCTAGGAATTTTTCACTGGCCACCCCCAGGAAGGACTTGGTGGGGTTCATCTTCAATTGATGGGCCCGCATGATGTCAAAGACGACCTTTAGATCAATTATATGATCCCCTTTAGCGCGGCTTTTCACCGCGATGTCGTCCACATAGCATTCCACTGTTTTGCGCATATGCTGATGGAAAATGGCATTAATGGCCCTTTGATATGTTGCCCCTGCATTCTTCAGTCCGAAGGGCATGACGGTGTAGCAGTATACCCCCAGTGGTGTCCTGAAAGAGGTATGTTTCTCGTCGTCAGGATACATTTTAATTTGATTATATCCTGAGAATCCATCCATGAAGGACATTCGCTCGAATCCACATGTGTTGTCAATCATAACATCTGTGATTGGCAGTGGGAATTCGTCTTTGGGACAAGCCTCATTTAGATCACGAAAATCAATGCAGATTCGGATCTTTTCATTCTTTTTAGCAACGGGGACGATGTTGGCCACCCAGTCGGGATGTTGTTCTTCCCTAATGAAGCCAGAGTCTATAAGCTTTCTGACTTCTAATTGAATTGCCTCCATTATTTCTGGACGAAACTGGCGCTGTTGTTGTTTGACAGGCTTTACGTCCGTATTAATGTTGAGGCGATGCATGGCCACTTGCGGATCAAGTCCAGGCATATCCTCGTAATTCCAGGCAAAGACATCTATGTATTCCTGTACAAGAGATATTAGATCCTTTTTCTCAGAAGGTGATAGGCCGTCGCTTATGAAGATGGGCTTAGGATTAGCCTTATCTCCTATATTGATCTGGACAACCTTATCTTCTGTAGGTGGCTCGCGTTGTTCGAAGCGGGTATCCCAAAGATTGTTTAAGTGTTTGATCCAAGGATCTGTATCAGATTGAATCATTTCTTCATCTCCGTCTTCTAGATGGCTTGTTGAAACCATGTTCACTGAAAGTTCTCTGAAGATGTTGCCGACACTAACATCGGACTCCCATGATGACGTGCATGATGAGTAATCATGATATAATGACTCTTCAGAGTCAGAGTTTGATGGAGCTGGAGTTGATATATAGTCCAACCCCCTGCGAGTCCGATGATAATAATCAGGGGTTTTCCCTTTCGGCACAAAAGATCGAAGTAGCGTTCTCCTTCCTTTGCCGAAGTTCAACCCTGGTCCACTTGTCAGATCATATCCCATGTCTTTCATCATTCTAAGCGCTTTTGGCTCATAATGACCGAACTGAGGGGATTCCTGCTCGCCTTCTGATTCTTCATGGGTCATTGGTTCGGATTCAATTCGTCCGAAAAGGATTGGTCTTTGGCCTTTCCGTCTTGTTGGAACCATGAATAGGGCTTTTTGCGCATCACCGGCATTTCGACAGGTTTCGAAGGACGATTTCATCGGTACATGCAATGATGTCAAAGCATCCATTGCCGACTAGAGATCGTCATCCACGTCGGTACTAGTGTCTGACGACACTGAATCAGAAGCAAATACAGAGAAATATGCCAAATCTAAGTCTTCATTAATATACCATCCGCCTACATCATCGGAGGTATTATCAACATCGGTCTTATTAATGCCTGTTACAGGTGGGTCTAGTTTCCAAACGCATTCTTCTTTTTCCGGCTCGGTGTCGGCTTCATTACCAGAGTCGGGCTCCTCTAGTTGCGGGATTTCATCTGTTTCCACAGATTCCTGATATAGGAGAGAATCTGTGAAATAATTCTCAACTCCCTTGAACGGATGCCTTTTGGCAATCAACGTTCGCACCTTTCCACTCTTGTCGATGTATTTCATGACTTGGTGGAGAGTAGAGGGAACGATAGAATTGCGATGAATCCACGGTCGTCCCAACAGCAAGTTGTAGGAGGTGTCAGCATCTATGACGTAGCATGTCACCTCTGATCTTAGGTCTCCAATCTGGCATCTGAGCTTAACCTTCCCCATTGGACGGGTACTATTGGCATTGAATCCATAAATAGTAGTCTGGGTGGCGCTCAAACGGTGAGTAGGAATCCCGAGATGTTGCATGACTCGGCGAGGCATAATGCTCAATGCAGACCCGGGATCTACCTGAATGCGGTTCACCTCAGATGATCTAATATACCCTGCGAAGTAAAGGGGTCGATCATGTTTCCCTTTGACTTGCATATCATCTACCGTGAAGGTGATGCAGGGAATATTTTGGGAGGCGTGGAGGCAATCCTCTACATCTTCCTCCTTTGGCCCGATCGGCACCTGGGTCATGAAGACCTCAGCATTAGCCAGAGCCTCTTGTAGAGCTTCTCTGGTTGACTTTGATAGCCTAAGAAGCTCATAAAGCGTAATCCGCGCCGGGATGTTGGCTAGTTAAGCCAAGACATCAAAGCGGTAAGGTGCTGTGGATCCTTCCGCTATGTCTTTCAAAAGAACTCGAGAAAATCGAAGTTCTTTCTGTTTCTCCACAGGTTGCTTTGTGGAGGGCTTGGCTAACTCTGCAGCGGGTCTTGGAGGAATTACCGCCATTTCGTCATACTTTTTCAAATATGACTGCCCTAAACGGGTTTCCGCCACAAGTTGACTGGGTTCTGTGGCCAGAACTATTTCCTCCTCTTCTGAATCGGTTAACGAAGGAACATCAGTCTCCGCTTCTCGAGAAGAGGCACATACCACATTACAAGATGAAGGTTTAGCTTTGCCTTTGGACTTCCTGCTGGTCACAGTGGTCCATTGCTGGCCATCCACAAGGTCAGGATGAACCCACATGACTTCTCCTGGGGTGTGGAAACGGGTACCAGGCCTTTCTCCTGCTGTTGGTAAGGGTCTGTGTTGACCATTCTCAACTCTCCTCTTGGGATAGGGACTATTCCAGAGGGTGTTGGAGGTTGCCTCCCAAACTGGAGGAATGACGTCATATTGGCCGCCACCTTCTTCTGTTCTGGACGGAGTTTTAATACCTCCACGTCAATCAGGGCCTGAAGGATGTCCTTGAAGACGTAACAGCTCTTGGTGGGGTGTTCCAACATCCTGTGATACATGCAGTAGCTGGGATTATCAGTTTTACCGACTTCTTCAGGGCGCCTAGCTTCAGGAAGCTTCAGTCGATTGCTCTTGTTGAGTAATTTGAAGAGTGAGTCGACATGTTCATCTTTGAAGGAATACTGTTTGTTGGCGCGTGGTTGGCTTGAAGAGCCACTCCCTTTAACCGGTTGAGGCTTGACAGAAGATTTGGTTTCTATCGCCAAGTTGTCCTTCCGTTTGGCTTGGAGGGATGTGTCTGGCGCACGCCTCAATGACCTCTCAGGTCTGGGTTTGTTTTCTTCTGCCTTGATCCGGGCGACGATCTCTTCAGCCTGTTCACCTTGTTGGATTAACTGCTTCCAGGTGCGGCTTTCAGCAACTCCTATTTGGGCAAGGAGTGAAGTTTGGAGATTGTGGCGGCATGTTTCCACCAGGGTGACCTGGGTCATACCGCTTGGACATCGGAGTGCCACATTCCGAGATCTTTCTACGAAAGACTTGACGGACTCTCCCTTTCGCTGCTTGGTGGCTAAAAGGGTAGGCATGTTGACCTCCGAGTCATCTTCAAAGAAGCGCATTAGAAAAAGTTTCTCCTAGTCGCCCCAATTTTTGACGGAGCCCTCTGGGAGCTTCATGAACCATTCAAAGCGAGCCCTTTTAAGGTGCCGATGAATAAACGCGCCAGGATGGCATCGTTATCTACCACGTTCCCTGTTTGAGATTTGAAATAGTAGATATGTTGGTTCGGTGAACCTTTCCCATCAAACGCTTGGAGGGTCGGAGCCTTGAACTTGGGTGGGTACGGAACTAAGTCCCACTCGGCCGGATATGGCCGGATCAATCCTGCTTCTTGGAGGTCTTTCCAGTTGGTAAGGGCCTCAAGACGTTGCTCCAACTGATTCATTCTTTTAGAATGAACTTTTCCCTGGTCTTGGTTGTCCTTTTCCTGCGATGAGGATTTAGACGAATCAGAAGTAGACTGCTCTTCCTCCCCTATATGCACAGAAGATGAGCTCTCCTCCTCTTTTCGCTTGCCTTTAGACTTCTTAGAGGAGGCTTTGTTGGTTGACTTCCTCTTGTCTTCAAGCAATTGTGCGAGCATCTGCTTGAGGGAGTCGATAGATTCTTGCTGAGCACGAATCATCTCGAGTTGTTCTTTCTGGACCTGGGCTTGCTGCTCCAAGCGCCTGGCGGTCTCCTCAGGAGTGCTAGTCATATATATGTAGGCCTCTTTCTCCATGGAGGAATTTAAAGCCTGCGACTCTGCAATAGCAGAATACGAGTCATTCACCTCAATGCCCCAGACTAGAGCATTGTAGTCAATCGGGGGAATTGTCCCGGTCCGGGTGCGAGTGTGTCGGTACACTCCTTCCGGTTCTGTGTCAGACTCATCATCGGAACTGATTGCAGGTTGTTTTCCTCTGCTCCTACTCACCATGTTTGCAGTGAGCTCTGGATATTCAGTATCAGAGAAAATCCTCCTCCTGTGGGAACGACTTCTCTTAGCTGATCGGGGAATCAGGGTCAGCTGTCTAACTAGAGACTGCTGGTTTGCACCTGAACTGCAACGGCACTCAGAAAGCATCTTGATAAGCCGTTGGCAGCAACATAACGAAGTGATTTGATTAGCACTTCTTTTCTTTGTCAGATAATCTCTCAGATCCGTGGGAGGAGGATCAAAGAGATTAGCCTCGCAATGTCGAGGGCGGGAGGCATTCTTACTCTGTACAGCTGGGACGCAGGGTTCGGAGACGCGGGGCGCCTGAACGCAGCTCTTGCGTCGCTGTTTCTGAGCGTGAGCTTCTCATCTCTGCTGAGAAGAGACGCGACTCTCGCGCTGCTGATTGTTGCGTCAAGGCGCGCAAGCTTCGCCTTGGCGACTGTGGAATAGGGCTTCAGAGGGGCCAACTTGGTGAACCTCACGTTTGGGTTGCCAAACGCGAATTTCGCGTGCCGGATGTGGTGCAGCAGAGACACCGGTATGAACCTTGCGTCCTGCCTCAGTTGTTCCAACTTGCAGTTGACGCGCACGCCTTCTTTGTCGGCGTTCAGCGTTCTGGTTGCGTCATGGGGGTTGAGAGAAGCCAACGACGACCTGGTGCTGAGGAAGAGGGTGGATCAGCTGGACGCCAGAGAATTTGACCACGCGGGTCTCCTGAGAGACGTTGGCGCGTGTGTCACGCCTGGCGTAATTGGCCACAACATCTCTTATAGCAGCTGCCTCTGAGACAGGCTCAGATCAGACTTCGGGGCAAGTCCCCGTAGAGACCCTGCGGTAGGCGCGGGCCTTTGGGCTCTTGGAGCCGGAAGAGAGGAACTCTTCATACTTTGCCTGGTCGAATTCGACGACGAGCGATTCGACTGTTTTCCCCTTGTAGAGGACGTCACCTTGCGCCACAACTTGTTCGTCAGTAATGAAATTAGTCCCCAGCGGAGTCGTCATCTCTTGTTTGGTACGGAGGGGAGACGTTCAGTGTAAAATTTCCTTGAATCAGTTGAAAGATTACAACGGACTTCTGCTCCGATTACAAGGGAGGGGAGATGTTGAGTCTTAAATCCCCCCTTTGTTTAGTGCTGGGTTCTTCAGGTGGCGATGGAAAGTGAATCTTGTTTTCCGTTGACCGGGTGAACGTCGAAAACTTTTGGGGATCTTCTCTTTGGATGGCAGACGGAGTAACGCAGCTCTGTCGGCCAGAAATCTCAAAGAGATTATAGGCAAAGACTAACTTGTACGTAGCAAGTTGTTTGAAGGGTTGGACTCTCTTTCCTCCTCTCTGGAAGCTCTAAAGTCCAGCTCTTTTCTCTCAGAGTTCTTCTCTCCGAAAATCCGACCCCTTCTTCATAGCAACGGGGCTATTTATAGAGGTTTCAGGAGCGTACGTGCCACCTAAAAACACTCCATAATGGTGGTTAACTTTCCCCGTTATGTAGGCCGTGATTGACCCTATAACCGGGACGGTTACAACTGAGGCGCGGGTTTCGAGCCACGTGCCTTGGAGCTGCTGAGACGCATGTGTCGACCCTCGCGCCTTGGTGCTGCTGAGACGCGGGTTTCGACCCTCGCGCCTTGGTGCTGCTGAGACGCGGGTGTCGACCCTCGCGCCTTGGTGCGGCTGAGACGCGGGTTTCGACCCTCGCGCCTTGGTGCGGCTGAGACGCGGGTTTCGACCCTCGCGCCTTGGTGCTGCTGAGACGCGGGTTTCGACCCTCGCGCCTTGGTGCTGCTGTGACGCGCCCTACGTCTGGAGTTTGGGACTCTGCTTTTTACGACTTGTCTTTAATGATTTTTAGACAACCTACAGTAACATGATAACAGGACCTGAGCTCTGTTGATAGCATAGAATAAGATAACGGGAAATGGGAAACAATAGATGTGGGATTCTAGAGGTGGCCCCCGTGGCTTGGATCCACGTGGCACTTAGTTCCACACATCGCATATCAACAGCTCACATGTCCAGTAACGGGAATATCAATATCAGTAACGGGAAATAAATATATAACGGGAATACATGACAGACTACTCATGTAACAATAATCCATGTAACATAAACAGTGGTCAATATAACGGGAATACAAGAATATCTATGTAGTAATAATATAAACTATGATCCATGCAACAGGAATACATAGACAATCAATGCATGTAGACCGGTGAGTCTATATAACAGTGGTGTAAGACATGAAGTAACTGTGCACAGAGTGTCCATGTAGCGGTATCCCGTGTAATAGCGTATCCATATATCAGTAGTTCACAAATATGCAGTAATCGTGTCTTGAATCTCAGTATCTATGTAATGGTGAGACATGTATATGGAATAATATGAAATAACGGTATCCAGTGTAACGGATATTTACATGCAATACAGTGTTCAGTGTACCGGTGGGTCGAATGGTGACAGTGTAATAGTGACAATATCTGGTATAATGGAATATGCGTGTATCAGTGCACATGTAGCAGTCTTGCGTAGTCATAATAGATGTCCATGAGTTGACATTTGTCCGTTGATGTGATGATGCAATAAAAACATGTGGAATGGAAATCTAACCATTTAAATATGATCATCTATCACCTATATGTTATATTAAATCATGAAGTAGATGAAAGTATTATTTTATTGTTTATGTTTACTATAATATCATACATTTTCTTATTATAAATCATGACTTCTCTATAATTAAGTTATTAATTAACATTCTAGTGATTTACCCATAATTATGATTTATTAACTAAAACAATCACTCAATTTATTAAACATGAATAAATATAATTTATAAAAATGAAAACACTCACAAACTGGCCATGGGAAGGTAGCTCTTTTTTTCCGCAATCGCAACGGTTCCAGAATCGTGCAGATCGGACACCAGATGCTCTAGATATCGCCCGAACACTAAAAGTAATAAAAATGGTTAAATATGTAATAAAAAGGACTAATTCATAAATGTAATAAATTGTCAGGGGTTTATATGAAAGGTTACCTTTATTGGGTTTTGGATGCGGGTTTGGTAAGATACCGGGTCGGGTTTGAGGGTTATTGAGTTTAATGGGTTAAAGGGGTTTGGGCTTTGGGCTTTGGGTTTAAATAGGAATTGAGTTTATACCCAATAAGAGAGAGAGAGAGAGAGAGAACAGAGAGAATGAGAGAGAGAACAGGGCAGCGCGTTGCTGCCCTGTGTGTGACAGCATCACAGCCGCGCGGCCATGGCGGCCACGGCGTCCACGCCGGCGGCAAGTCGGCCCCCGGTGGTGGTAGACAGAACGGAGAGAGGCAGAGAGGAATAGAGAGATTGAGAGAGGGAGAAAAGAAGAAGAAGAATAGGAGAGGAAGAAGAAGAAGGGAAAGAAAAGGAGAGAGAGGAGAACAGAGGACGGCGGCCAGAGTGGCTGGGCAGCGTCGACGGCCACCGCGGCGGCCCTGCCCGGCGGGGTCTTGGCCGGCGGTGCTCCTGACTGTCGATCGACGTTTAGAAGAGAGAGAGAGCTGTGAACGAGATTGGGGGGGAGAGAGAGAGAGAGAGAGAGAGAGTTTATTAGAGAGAGATTAGGGAGAGAGATTTGGGGGAGAGAGAGAGAGCTTGAGAGAGAGAAATGTGAGAGAGGTTTTATTTAGAGGAGAGAGAAAGAGAGGCGATGGTTGGGTTTAAGCGATGGAGGAGAAATCTGGAAGAAAGGAGAATAAGAAAGAATATAAAAAAATAATATTTTATTATTATTTTATTAGGCCAATATTGGACTAGCTCCAAAGGTTTTCAGAAATTACATAAAATAGAGAATATTATCCTGAGACATAATATGAAAATAGTTTGAAGAAATTATTTCTGGTCTGCAAATTAAAAATCCTGAAAGGTTTCTCCGGTACTAGGCGACACCGATTTGGCTGGATTTTTGATAAATTCAGAAAAATCTCCAAAATATCCTAACGTAGATTATATGATTTTAAGACATAATATGAAAATAGATTCTCAAAATTTAACACCGTTTGTGAATTAAAAATCATAGAGTCGATTACCGCTATCGGTCGACACCGACTATGGAGATTTTTCAAAATAATCCAGAAAAATTTCCAAAAAAGTCGGAAAAATCTAAAATATTTGGAGAATAATATTTGAAATTGAAACCGGCTGAATCTGACTAGTAGAAAGGTCAAATTAATTTTGTACGCTGTATCGAGTACTGACACTATGATACGTACATCAGGGAGCAGGGGGTTACAGAAGTCGATCGACCGGCCCGGTCGACCGACGTACACAAACGTGCACGGCAGCTTGGGCTGGTGGGCCGGTCGACCGGGCGGTCGAACGTCCAGAAAGCTCTGCTCTCTGGAAATGGTCCCGGTCAACCGCCAGAGAGCTGCTGCTCTCTGTATCCAGTCCCGGTCGACCGAAGGCACAACGGTCATAAAAATGACCGTTGGCCGGTCGACCGCCAGCCGGTCGACCGGAAGGGAAATTTTGTCCTTTGTCAGACTGCCAACGGGCAGATTTTGAGAGGGTATAAATACCCACTCTCTTGAGCTGTTTTAGCTAAGTTTTTAGAAGAGAAAATTTCCCATGAGAGCCTTTTGAGTTGAGGTACATACCTCACCTCCTTCAATTCTCGTACTATCTCATCTTCCATCTTGCTACGGACTGTACCCATCCCTTCTATATTATACGGATGATCATCACCCATGACCGTGTAACATCTATCTAGCTTCTCAAAACTAGAAAATCAGGCCCTGTTCGGGCACACATGATAGGTGGCTCCGGTATCTAAGATCCACTCAGGCTTATCTGAGTAATCAACAGTAAGAGTAGTAACAGAGAGCGAATACCAATGAGTCTGAATCCGATCCATCCGCCTGTGTGAGATTCGCCTCGGTATTTGACTCCATCTTCTTACCTTTGGCCTTCGGACAATCAACTTTCCAGTGCCCTAGCTCCTTGCACAAGACGCACTGATTCCTCTTCAGATCTCTGAAGCCTGATCTGGACTTTGATCTTCCCTGATCATCTCTTCCCTTCCTATTGGAACTCCTGCCTCTTACTGCCAATACCTCTGTTGTTGTGTTTCCTGAAGAAGACAGTTAGTCCTATCTCCTTACTTCATAACTCACAAGAGCAGCAGACACCTCACTGTCGTTAAGGGATTTTCTTCCATTGATCAATGTAAGAGTAAATGTCTCATACTCTTCCCTAGGAAGAGAATTCAATAGTATTACCGCCTTATCCTCTTCATTGGTCTCCACATCCATATTAATTAGATCTGTAAGAAGTCTCGAATAGCGATTCAAGTGTTCATTGATCGAGTATCCTCTTTGCATCTGAAAACTATAAAGCTTACTCTTCAACTGCAACCGTGATTTTATACTTTTCGTCAGATACTTCTTCTCCAGGATCTCCCACAGCTGCCATGCAGATGTCTCATGCAACACATGATACTTGATATCTTGTGTCAGATAAGACCTAACCAAGCCACACGCCGTACGGTTCATCTTGTCCTAATCTTCTTTCGTTGTTGATGCGCGCTTCTTCTCCAACCGTAGAGTGTCTTCGAGGTTTGATGCCGTCAGCGCATCCATCACCTCACACCTCCACATACCGAAATTGTTCGTGCCGTTGAACTTTACCATATCAATCCTCAGGGATGTGGATTCATGGATTTTCGCGATGACGTACCTTCTCCAGCCATCTTCTCAACTGATTCCTCAAAGTAATGTGGAAACAAACGGAGTTAGATAAAACAAACTAGATAAAGATAAGATCTTTACCCCCACGCGAAACCCTCAAAGAGTTTTTGAAGCAATCTACTCCTCCAATTTGATTCTTCGAGCAATCTACACGTTGTTTTGAGATCGACACACGATCCCACAAACAGTTCCATCGTCTCTCCGAGATCGACACACGATCTCCGCTAAACAGCAACTGATGCCCTTGGAATTAACACACTCCACGACTAACCTGGGATGTTCTAATACCAATTGTTGTGCGCAGAACAACAACCTCTCTGAGGAATCCACCAACCAGGTGGAGACTGATGCAGCCGGAGACGTACCCAACACGACCAGAATAGAGAACAATAGAGAAAAACAATCAACACAGTATTTAATGAGGTTTGGCAACGTGCCTACGTCCTCAGGGCAAGGGAGAGAGAGATTTATTGATTCAACAATCAATTACAACTTATTCCTTCTTCAAGGAATTTTCAATGGAGATTTTCAGTGGGATACAATACAGGAGGGCTCTAACTTTTATTTATAGCCACAAAGTCCCTAAGTTTTAGGAAACCCCAGCTGGATTCGTTCCCAACCAAAAAATGAATCCGAATCTATAAAGGACAGTAGAAACGCGCCTGTCGGTCGACCGTTTCATGCCACGGTCGACCGGCATACTCCTGTGCACGTTGTGCACACCGGTCGACTGCCCAGTCAACCGGTTCCTCCTCCGGTCGACCGGACGGTCGACCGAGGTCATTCTAGGCCTGCTACACTTGCAGTTTCTCGCTCCCTTTGTCTTTCAATCTTTGTGCTATCTGCTGATGTCTCCTCTATCTCTTCTCTCCCTACGAAAACCCAGGTTGTAAAGAAAAACAATAACATCCCTTGAGGTGTCAAATGACTCCTACAAGTTATATCAATTCGTATGTTACACTCTGCTAGAAAAGCAACGACTGGAGATTTGACGAAGAATTTTCCAGACATGAAAGTACATGTCGTTGTGCCAATATTTAGAACTAATCTGAAGGGGCAAAGCGGAGGAGTCGTCGTCCCCGAAATTGGGCGAAGATGAGAGAAGGTGCTAGATGTTGTTGTCCAGTTGCCTATGTGTTACTGAGAGCAGGCTGAGACTCCAACTTCTCGTAACGCGTACGAGCTCAATGAAACCTGAACAATATAAGAAAATGTCCAATATCCTGGACGTGCGAATCCAGGGTCGTCAGAAGCGACCTAATGAGTGTGTGTGTAAAGAGGACTGCTCGTGCATATAAACAATGTGCACAGAATAATAACAAGATAACTGCAAATATAGGATAACTAAATAACATGATAAACAAACAACTGAATAACAATAACATGAATTAGCGTACAGATAAAAGACAAGTAAAACAACTGTAAACGAACAACTAATGTCATAAGGTAAACCTAGCATGTGTCACTAGTTTGATGTACAATCCTATATCTATCATAATTTATACATGTATATACAGTAGGGTGATCACGGTTAGTCACAATACATTAACAGTTTATCATTATTAATTATGTCAGCGAACACCAATTGTCACATGTAATAGACGCATCCCATACTACGCCTACCACACATGTCAATCGAGGTCCTCAGTTATTGAAACTGATCGGTTGGAGACATTGTCTGTGTTTTAGGCGGGTCCCGTGCATACTCGGGACCACGGCCCAGACTCCTGGCGCTGAATCAGGACCTACCGCAAGGTAGTCAGGAACATGTATAACAGGAACAGGTACATGTATAACATGTATAACAGGAACAGGAAACAGGATGGGGTGCCAGTTACCCCACGGGAACCCTGCAGTGGAACCCTCTTTCGGCTGCGCAACCTAAATCCTAGGTCCACCCAAAATACAGACGTTGTCTCCTCCATCAATCTCCCCAGTCCCAGTGTAAGTTGTTTAATATCATATTATTAGTTTATCAAGATTACTTAATGTGCATGTTATTTGAATCACTGGAATAACTCGGGGTAGTCACGGTAACAATATCAACATGTGTAATCAGGATACCGGTATAACAGAAATGTATAATATCAGTGAACATGATACTGGTATAACAGGAATATGTAACAAGTATAACATGAAAGTGTTGTTACCGTGTAAATATTTTTTCCCAGCAATTAACGGTAACATGGACATGATAGTTATCAGGTATATACCAAGTATAATCAATCAAGTTTCTCATGTAAATCAAGATATTCAGGATGAGTAATAACCAAATACATGAATATCAAATCTGATAACTAATACCAATTATATCAACCTCAAGATCGAGCTGAGTCAAGTCACAGTCTAAGGGGTATCAAAACTAGACCTAAGCAAATAACGATAAACTACCAATGAAATGGCATAGATACAAGCTCCTATCAACTACGTAAATAAAATGAATAATCGTGGATGTCTCATGAAGTAGTACAAGTAATTAAACTAGTAAAATACAACAGAAAGTCACATGAAATGATAAGTGTAACATGTAAATGCATACCGTCAACGGTGAATAAGGAATTGCACAAGAACGAACATTCACAACACAATTAAATAAAATTAAACAAAAAGGTGAAACACTCACAAAATAGAATTATAGAAGGAAGAGAAAACACTCACAAAATTCTTATTTACTTAAAGAAGAAAGAGAACACTCACCTGAACTCGATCACAATCCAAAGCACTGAAATTCTAGGATCCCAATAAATCTACATAAAATATTTCAATAGAAATTGTTAGGATCTTTTATTTATTTAATCTTGATTAATTAACTTAAGGTCAGGAGTATGATCCTCTGGATTACATGAAATTAATAGATTTAATTTGACTAATTTTAAATCTTCTTTTATTGGGTTTTTAAGGGCTTTTTAACATTAAATTTCTTAACGGGTTCGAATTTACCATTTAGGAGAATTGGTTTAAAGTGAGTGATTTGAATTAATTTATATTGCTATTTGTCTAAAACTTTTATCATGGATTGTAGGAATATTGTAGATTATTATTTATATTTTTCTTTATTTTATTTTAATATTTTTAATAAATTATTTTAAATTTGAAATTCTTCTTTCTTCCTTTCTTTCTTTTTTTCCCTCTTTTATTTATTTTTGTATACCCAATAGCCCAAGCCCAAACTAGGCCTAGGCTGGACCAGGCCAGGCCCAGGCCTGGTCTAGAATTTCTCTCTCTCTGTTTTTTTTTAATAAAACTGCTGCCTCGCCCAGGCCAGGCCGGGTCTGGTCCGGCCTGCTTAGATTTTTTTTTTTAATAAGCCCAAAGGCCCTGAGCGGCCCAGCCGAGCCCAGGCCTGCCAGGACCGGCTAGGCCAGGCCGGGCCAGGCCCTGCTGTGCAGGGCTGCTCTCGGCCAAGCCGAGAGCAGTGATTCAGTTTTTTTTTTTTTGCTTTTTGTTTTTGATTCTTTGTTGTCCAAAAAATTATAAATTAAAAATTATAAGTTGGTAAATCTTCATATGTATTTTAGTTGGATTTAGATTGGATTTTTGATGTATAAATTATTCATGGAGATTATAGTATAGACATGATTATTAATAAACAATTTATATCAATAAATTTTTAGAAAATAAATTACTTACTTGGATTTGATTTGTTCAAATCAAGGCTTTGTTGGGTATTAAAATTATGATTATATAAAAATTATTTTAGGTAAATTTCTTAGAACTATTAAATATATTATGGTGAGTTTTGCCATATGGGTATAGATAAGTTGAATAACAAAATTTTGAATTTAATAATTTATTTATTTGGTTCTAATTTAATTTAATTTATTTTTAAGAAAAACTAAAATTAATTTCAAAATTTAGATCTACTTACTTGAGTTGTTTCTCCTTACTTTCTTCTCAATCTCTCCTTGCTTCTCCTCAATCTCTGTACCTCGAAGTCCTTTTCGTTCAGATCCACTTGAGGAGAGGAGAAGGGAAAGATGACAGTAGGTAGATTTTAGATTAGGGTTTCCTCTTGAGGTAGAAGAGAAAGAAAGAGTTTAGGTCTTTATATAGGTTATTAGAAATTTTAGAAACCTAAATTCCAATTAGATTTAGATTGCTTAATTTAGTAGTTAGGATTAGAATTGAAGATTGCTAAAAATCTCAAGGAGATCCTATATAGATGTGATTTTGTTAGGATTTAAATTAGGATTAGGATTAGGATTGGGTTTTGGGTTCATGGGTAAGGATCTCATGATAATGGGTTATGGGTTATATTTAGGCTTTAATTAGAAGAAATAAGTAATATAAGAATAAGAAAAATAAAGGGTGGGCTTAGTTTTTTTTTTTGGGCTTAAAGAAAAATAAAAGGAGAAGGAAAAGAATGAAAATAAGAAGTGGGCTTGGCTCATGTGGGCTTAGAATAAAAAGGAAAAGAAAATAAAAGGAAAAGGAGAATGGGTTGAGCTTATTGGGCTTGGATGAAAATAATAATACTACTAATAGTGATTAACAATATCATAATAATAATTAACAATAATAATTACAATAATAATAATAACATATAGTAATAATAATAAAATTATTAACATTAAAATCTTATCTAATAATACTTGATAAAAATAAAACCATTAATAATAATGACTAAAACAATACAATATGAAGAAGAATAATAGCAATATCAATATTAACAATAATAGCAACTATAATAATAATACTAATAACATAGTAATAGGGGCGGAATTGTTAGTTGGCTAGGGTGGGCTACAGCCCGTCCCAAATTTTCATGTATGGGCCTCGGGCTGTAGCCCAGCCCAGCAACTAACAATTCTGCCCCTGCCGCCCTCATTCATTAAAGCCCAGCCCCAGCCCATTCTTTTCTTCATCGATCATTATTCAGAAAAGTTAATATCATTTGGTCTTTTCTTCATCGATCGAAGTCCAATCCTAGCCATCATCCTCGGTCTTTTCTTCATCGATTGAAATTGAAGATCAGTGCTCCTGCTTCCAACAGTTCTCCTTTCTCGATCGAAGTTAAGGTCGAAGTCGAAATCTCTTGACGACACCCTCGATCGAACATCGAAGCCCTAGCCGTCGTCGTCGCCTCCTCGGCCTGTTCTTCTCCTCCTTCTCGAATCTCAAGTCGAAGTCGACTGCATGTAAATTTTTTCAGGTTCAAATTGATTTCAATTACTATTAGATTTCAATTTCAATTCTCATTTTTGCTGTATAGATTGTTTTCTCGATCTGCCGTGTGTTGAGGTCGACTTGAGGCTCCCCCTCGATTCTTCTTCTCCTTCTTGAGGCTCGACTGCAGGATTTTTTTTTTTTTTTTTTTTTTAAGATTCCAATTTCAATTCTCAATTTTCAATTTCAGTTTGATAAAACAACCAATTGAAAGAAATTAGGAAAGAATTAATTTTTGTTTGCATGCCTGTTGGATTGAGCTGGTTTTGATTGGGTGAATACCGTGAATTTTTGTTTTTTGATGTTGTGATGATATGATCAGTTAATTAATTTTTTTGATGCTATGATCAAGAAATTATGAAAGAATTAATTTTGTTACTATGTTGTTGGTATAGGTTTTTGGATTTCGTATACAATAGAGATTGTGATAAAAAATCTCTCTTTTATTTTGAAACTTGTTATGTAGAGTTTTTTCAAACATATGTTATAAAAAATTATAGCCCATCCTAAAATTTATTTCTCGTTCCGCCCCTGCATAGTAATGAAAAAAATACTAGCTAGTAATTAAAATGATAATACTTAATAATGCTAAATATAATTATAAGGCTAAAATACCATTTACTATCTTAAAATAATTTGTACTGTAACAATAATAATAATATCACCAGTAAAATAAAATAAATATTGTAGAAAAATAAAAATACAGTATTTTAGATTAAGGATATTACATTACCTCCTAGTATTTTTTTTTTTCTCTATTCTATTTTTTTTTTTTAAGTTAAAATTCGGGTGTGGTTGCCCTTGCAGGTGAGAGAGAGAGAGAGAGAGAGAGAGAGAGAGAGTTCCTTAAAACTTCACTCTTTCTTTAAGCAAGAAAACCCTTCCTTTCGATTCGACAATCTTGCATAAATTGCATGTATTTCACTGATTATTTGTCATCTATAGTGATTTCATCTTAATCTGCTAAATAGGTAGCTTCATACTTGATATTCACTCGAAATGCAATAATCATAACTTCTACCATCTTAAACTTGTGTCATACACTTCAGAGTTTATTGCTCTCAGCATCCACTGCCATTTGCAACATGTAATCATGTGTTCTCACTTAAGCTACAGAAGACATGCCCATTCTGCTGCTCACCCACGGCGATGAACTGACAGCAGAGGAGCGGATTGAATGCCATGTCAGGCTCTGTGTATTCCTCGGAATCTCAGAGACTGCCGGAGTATATGACGTGGCATGCCATAACGAGCACGGGCCAATCCTGGTTGATGGGATGGATCCAGTGATGGCATACGCTGTATCTCAGTCTATTTGCTGGGCACTGCTGGTGGCTGCCGGCTGCCACCCGCCAAAACACAGCCCTAAGGATTGGCTTGTGTTAGCACTCACATGGGCTATGTGGCCTCTCTCTTCCTTATTTGCCTTCCTCGCTGACTTCTGTTCGAGTTTGGCCAAGAGAGAGCACAAGCTCAGACGGCAGTGAAAGTGAATCTGTTATTGCTTAATGGTGCTTGTTTCTGTATATACTTAGTTAGGGATTAGTTCGTCACTAATTTTGATTAGGTTGTACATTATGACTAAATCTAACCATTTGATGTGTTGACGTATTCATTTTGTGAAGTCGATTTGTATGATATTTTGGCTTTTAACCAACCTTGATGTGGTAGAATTAGTGTAAAAGGGTCGTGATACGGATTTCTCCCGTAAAATTCTAATTTGTGGTGGAAGGGGTATTATATTCTAATTTTAATGAAATCCATGTTTGATTGTGGAATTTTCAAGGAATAATTGAAACAATGGAGGGAAGAAACTCTGCAGCTTGGTTGCAAAAGTTTGGGAATCAAGGCTTTGTTCAATGTCAGGTTTGTGATTGTACTCTGTTACTGAATCCCATGGTTTTTGAGTAGCATGCAGAGATTGTCAGGTTCTCTGTGATTCTGTTCGGGTTTGGGCTTCTTGATTCATCAGCAGCTGAAAGATGAGTAGTTGTCCTGATCTCTAGAGTTTTTGCTGGTGCAAATGGACTCAGTTTGTCATATCTGATCACCTTTTAGTTCTCCTTACCCCATATATATGATTAGTCCCATATCTGATTACCTTTTCGACTAAACTCAGCACTACATTTTGGGTTAAGTATGCTGGTATACCGTTCTGTTGATGATGGAAACTGATCAACAAAGCGGCGAAGAAGGAGAGTGGGGCGGAGAACGAGAGTGGATGAGGAAAAAGAAAGGGAGGAGGAAGAAGAAGGTGGGGGCGAGCTTTGGCTTTGTTAGGAGGAGGAGGAGGAGGGGGCGGTAGCCGGCGTCTCTCTCTCTCTCTCTTTCTCTCTCACGGGGAAGATGGACGGACGGACAAAGTTTCTATATGAGTGACAAGAGAAAATCACCCTTTGATTGGTTTTAATAAAACTCATCTGAGGTTGTACAGAAAAACAATAATATCCCTTGAGCTGTCAAACGACGACAGCAAGTCAGATCAATTCGTATGTTACAGTTGACTAGAAACATGATGCCATTGTAAGCTTTGCCGGCATCAAAACATGATGCCATTGTTTCATTATACTGTTTTTAATGGAACAAATAGTCATACTCCATTTTTCTCGAGAGAGAAGGGGAGAAAAATAAAATGACTCGTGTAATTTCCAGAGATTATACCATATGATAATAGTGATTCCATTGCCCATCAAACAGTGAATATGATTCTAAAGCAATCAAAAATTTTACTTTTATATTCAAGTCCTCATAGTCGAGAATTCTATTATTATTAGGTACAGTGGAGAAAAAAGAACAAAAAAATCTCTCGGAGAAACTTCCAATGGAATCATAATGTGCCTGTGGGCTGCTCGGTTGTCTTGTGCTGTAAAGAAATGGATTCTTCATCCCAAAGGGATGAGGTTTGGCTTGCCACTATTGGCTCCATGTGCCCTATGTCCCTCATGTCCTCATATTTTTGTTTTCATTACAACATGTGTAGCATGTTGAGTTTGATTTTAGTTTCCTTGCTCTGACGCCAAGATTTTGTTAAAGAAAGATCTTGGTGAATAAGTTTTTACTTGTATGTTCCCTTAAAAAATAACAAAAGAAAAGAATTCCAAGTTGCTCATTTCTTCAGATAGCAGCAAAATCTACTCAATTGCTTGAGAAAGTGGTTGGTAGTCATAAGACAAAAAAATTTCGTGCCTAATTGTTGGAGCTGACTTATGTTTAAACTCACAAATGTCAGATTTATGCTGTGGATTACAGAAATCTCACCACAGTTTTTCTTTTTCTGTGGCATAATTAAACAAGTTTAAAACTCAAAACTGTAATCTCCCAGACTCCCACTTGCAAAGTGGAGCCAAAAATGCTCCATTTTCTTTCCAACTACAACAATAATAGGAAGAGCAGAATCTATGGGCTCGAATTCCATAAACCATGCAGAGGTTTATCACATCTACTGCTTGGATTCCTGATAGCCGCAGAAAATGATGGCCGCATTATATCCAAAACACAGAATCAGAACTCAATTTTAAACTCTAACGAATTGTAAATTATATCAGTTAGTTAATTAATATCATAATGTTCAAATAAGAATAGTAATGATTCATCTGGAAAAGGGACAGATCTCAGGTTACTTTCCTCTCTATTATTTAATGTAAATTCTTGAATCTTAATGGTTGCCTCGCGGTTCGTTCACATGTCTCTATACGTATACGTATTTGTCAAATAAAAAATTTAAAAATTATTTTATAACTAACAACAAACTCTATGTTAGGGATGTCAAACGGGTCAGGCCCGACGGCCCAGGCGCAGTGGTAAAAGGCCCGGGCCGAACCAAGGCCAAGGCCACCCCCGCCTGCGAAATTGGGGGCGGTGCGGTCCGGCCTGGGCCTGAGCACGAATCTCATTTGGGAAACTAGGGTCCGGCCCACGACCCGAGCGGGAGGAGCCCGTGCGGGACACGGGTTGGGTCGGCCTGGACAATTAATAAAAAAATTCTAAAGATTTGTAAAAAAAATCTAAAAAATCTCAAGTTAAAATTATAAAAGGTGTTGCTTTACAATTGTAGTGGTCAATTTCTGACGCATGTTGAGATCACGCTACGTGTCATGCTATCTGAGACGAGCCCCAAGCGACCAGTCGCCTTCCTCTAATGGACCCAGCGCACTTTCAAATCCAGCATGGGCCCAAAAAGAATGCCTCGGGTCTTGTCCCAAGCCCACATCAATTCGGAGCCAGTTACTCGGATCCTCAACTCACTCCGACAGTTTCACGGAGGCTTCAGCCAATGGTACAAATATCACCTCCGAAGCTACTCCACCCTCCGACACGAAGACCCTCTGAAGCATGCCGCTTCCGCTCTGTTACAGTTCCCACGACTCTCATGATTCATGGATTCGATCATGTTGCCAGATCACCCCCACGTTCAAAATGTTATAACACCCATAATTTAATGTAGGCTGTTATGGATAGTGGCACATTTCTCTGTATGATAATCCATGTAATCAAGCGGCATAGCTCATGCGGTTACGAGAAAATCATAACGTGTAAATCGTACAGTTATGGAGATCCGACGTATGCACATCCTCAATGGCCGCGCTGACAGGCATAAATACCTCTCTATTTCCACCAAGGAAATGAAGCTTCTGATTATCACCAAAACACATTGTTCATAAGTATTCTCTACTTTTTTCAAATAAGGATACTTATTCTCACGCCCGAGAGTATTCGGCTGGCACCAAACCGGTACTCCTAACCTGATAGGTGTTTTTTTCTTTGGTATTCTTGGCAGGATCAGTCCATGGCATCAAACTGTCTGTAACGGAAAATCCCCACCGTAACAATAAATTCTAAAAATAAAAATTTAACAAAATTGCTACAAATGTAAATTTCTTTTATTAATAATCCAATAAAATGGATACAAATACAATTGAAGTATAAATTAAAAAATTTAAAAAATTATCATTCACTCTTAAAAATTACAAATCTTCATATTTTTTATCATTTATAAATAAAAAATTACAAGCCTTCAAAGTCTTCATTCATCTTCTGAGGAGTCTTCAATGTATTCATCAATTATTTTATTTTGGCTTCCATTTTTCGCATCTAGTCAATTTTTCCCGCAGATTGTCATCTCAATTGCTTCTGATGTTAAACGGTTCCTCGTATCCTACAGTACTCGACCACCTGTACTGAAAGCAGACTCTGATGCTATTATAAATGTCGAAAAGATTAGTAAATCATGCGACATGAGGGAAAGCACGGGATAAGTTGATTCTTGTCATTTCAATCACGCCAAAATATCAAAATTATCAAATCCTGAGTCTGGATAAATTTAAAGAGTTGCGGCACGTTGGATATAATAGTGGAGCATATTTAATGTGTCCGAAGTTCTTGATTTTTTTGATGTTGATAAAAGACCTGAAAATACTAAATTTCTATTCCTAAATGAAGAAGAAGTTTGAAATGACGAAGTAGATTGTTTATTTAAAAATTATGCTTCATAACAATTATACAAATGATTTATGAAAGCCTCAATTTTGCTCACATTATGGCAAGACTATCATTATATTTCATTCTTTCACAAAAAAAATTCAATTAATAAGAGGATCCATATGTTGTGTAGGGGTGAGCAGAGTTCGGTTATAACCGAAATAACCGACCAAAAACCGAAACCGAAACTCGAACCGAACCGAACCGCTCTAGTTCGGTTCGGTTTCGGTTTTGTATTTCAAAAACCGAACTCGACCGAACCGAACCGAATCTCTTACCCTATATATCACCCCACCCAAATTCAATTTAGTGAATCATATAGTTCATAACAAAACTGGTGAAAACTTATCTCATTACTTCTAGCAATACCATCTTTTTTATGTTGAATATGTGAAAGTTATGCTAAGTACACCATCACAATTAAGAATAATATTTATATTAATATAGTTCTTTTTTTTTCATTCTTGCCATTAAAAGTTAGTAATAATTATGTGAGTTTTGATATAAGAGCCCAAATATAGCGTAAAAGTTTTAGAATATGAAATTTTTAATTCACATTAAGGTTAGGATCTTTTTCTTATTTTTAATTTGGGTATTGAATATTTGAGATTAGAATATTAAAGGATGATAATATAATGGTGATTAAAAAATGTAAGAAATGATGGAAAATATTGGCCTAACCGAAAAAATCGAAAAACCGAACCGAACTTAGTCGGTTCGGTTCGGTTCGGTTACTAAGTCTAATCGGTTCGGTTCGGCTCGGTTTTGCAAAAATTAGCAAAAACCGAACCGAACCGACCGATGCTCACCCCTAATGTTGTGCAATGACAACAACCAGAAGAGGAATCCCTGAACCCTCCAAGCACGAAGAACAAATTCCCAAAACAGCACAAATACCAAAAACAGAGAAAGAACACACGAAAAATAACAATTAACGAGGTTCGGCCTTGATGCCTACGTCCTCAGGGCAATGAAAGAGAGATTCTATTGATTTTATAAATCAATTACAATGGATGCAGCTTCTCTGAGTATCAAGAGAGCTGCTACTTTTCTTGGTACAACAAAACCCTAGAAATCCCGTTTAAATACAACAGATTTCTAAATCAGCAATCGCAGCCCGCAACCCGACTGTCGGTCGACCGGGCGGTCGACCGACCCTATACGCCGATCGACCGAGCCGGTCGACCGTTCCAACCGAGAGTTGGGTCACTTCAGTCGGTCGACCGGGCGGTCGACCGAGCTCTTCCTGCGGTCGACCGGCCGGTCGACCGCTCATGCCTTTGTGCATGTTGTGCACGTCGGTCGACCGACCGGTCGACCGAGCTCCTGCTACTGCGGACGGTCGACCCGGCCGATCGATCAAACACCTGCTGCTGCTGCTGTTAACCTGTTTTGCTGCTGATGCTTCCTTCGTCTTTCGTCGACGACTTCCTTAACGATCCCTCGACGATCCTTGTCGACTTCCTCGACAATATCCTCTCTCTTTCCAACAATTCTCCACCTCGGTGAAGATTCTTCCAAATCTGAGCCGAACTGTCCATCGACTTGAGAGTGGCTGCACCAATGTGGTTGCCTACGTACCCTACCCAAGGGATCAAGCCATCCGTAGTTCATCCAAATGAGCTTCAGCAAGCTCAAGCTACCTGAAGGACATGGAGCAAAGCTTTGCAATGTGCAAACTTGACTCCAGACACCACCTTAGTAAGCATGTCGGCGGGATTCTCCGATGTGTGAATCTTCAACAGTTCGATATCACCCTCTTCTAGAATCTCCCGAATGAAATGGTACCTGACGTCGATGTGCTTCGTCCGTGCATGATAGACCTGGTTCTTGGCCAAGTAAATGGCGCTCATACTGTCACAGTTAATCTTCAGCAGATCCTGTTTCACGCCCAAGTCATCAAGCAAGCCTTGAAGCCAGATTGCCTCCTTCATAGCCTCCGTCATAGCCATATACTCGGCCTCTGTGGTCGACAATGCGATGGTAGACTGTAGTGTGGAGCGCCAACTCACCGGTACTTGAGAGAATGTGAAGACATACCCTGTTGTAAACCCGCGCTTGTCAAGGTCACCTGCATAGTCTGAATCAACATATGCTATGCACTCTTGCTTTCCCGTGGAGTCCTTCTCAAATACCAAACCTACATCAATTGTTCCTTTGATGTACCTCAAAATCCACTTCACTGCCTCCCAATGACCCTGTCCTGGATCATGTATATATCTGCTAACCATGGAGACAGCCTGTGATAGATCTGGTCTCGTACACACCATAGCGTACATTAGGCTACCAACTGTGTTGGCATATGGGACGTGAGTCATATACTCACGTTCCTGAACACTCTTCGGAGACATCTTTGCAGACAATTTGAAATGAGGAGCCATAGGCATACTTACAGACTTCGTATCCTTGCCGATATTAAATCTCTGTAATACTTTTTCCAAGTACCCCTTCTGAGTCAAGCTCACCCTGCCAACTCTACGGTCTCTAGTGATCTCCATGCCTAACACCTTCCTAGCTTCACCAAGGTCTTTCATCTCAAACTCTGAAGATAGATCCCTCTTCAGTGCATCAATGGCAGATCTCGACCTCGAAGCAATCAACATATCATCTACATACAGAAGTAGATAGATATATTCCCCTGTCAGTAGTTTGTTGTAGTACACACATGGGTCATAATGGCTACGTGTGTACTTCTTCCCTCTGATGAAGCTGTCAAACTACTTGTACCACTGTCTAAGAGACTGCTTCAGTCCGTACAGCGACTTCTTCAGCTTACATACCATTTCTTCCTTCTCTGCAGTCTTGAACCATGTTGGCTGAGTTATGTAGATCTCCTACTCTAGATCGCCGTGGAGAAAGGCAGTCTTTACATCGAGTTGGTCAAGGTCCAACTCGTACTGCGCCACCAAAGCCAATAAAATACGAATTGACGAATGTTTAACAACAGGAGAGAATACCTCATTATAGTCAATTCCTTCCCTCTGAGCATAGCCTTTAGCTACTAACCTGGCCTTGTAGCGCACCGAATCTTCTTGGAGAGATCCCTGCTTCTTAGCATACACCTATTTGCAGCCTATAGCCTTCTTCCCTTTGGGCAACCTAGTGAGTTCCCAAGTGTCGTTCTTGTAGAGAGACTTCATCTCTTCATTCATGGTTTCTTTCCACATCTTCGATTCCGAACTGATCTCAGCTTCTCTGAAGGTGGACGGGATAGCCTCCTCGACGACTGAAAGTGCATACGCCACGACCATATCTGTAGTGAGCCAACCTGGTCTCCTAGTGTTCCTCCTTGGTCTTTCAACTGCAGTAGAATCAGGAACATTACCTATGACCTATTCTTGACCCTCTTCAACATCTTCAGCATCTTCTACAACTGCTTGATCACTGTCCTGTGTCACCCTGGGAATGATCCTCACCGATGCTGAATCCTCTAGAGATGGTGGAGTTGCATCAATCTCCACCTGCTGCGATAGCTCCTTGGTCTTGCTAGTCTCCACCTGCTGAGAGACCTTAGGCTTCATCATGGAAGCCTCATCAAAAGTGACATCCCTACTGAGAAGAAACTTCATGTCCGTTGGATCCCAAATCTTGAACCCTTTGATTCCACGCTTGAAACCGACGAACACCCTTTCTTTGCTCTTGGGTCTAACTTATCATCTTTGACATGATAGTAGGCTGGACATCCGAAAACCCATAGCAAATCATAGTCAGCAGCTGCTTTTCCTGACAAAGCTTCAAGAGGAGTCTTCCCCCCTATCGCAGACGACGGCAACCTATCACGAGGTAGCATGCATACGCCAAAGCCTCAGCCCAAAACTTCTTTGACAAACCTGCATTGGATAACATACACCAGACCTTCTCTAACAAAGTCCTGTTCATCCTCTCTGCTACCCCATTCTGTTACGGTGTCTCTCGTACAGTGAAGTGTCTCTCTATGCCCTCATCAAGACATAGCTGTAGGAAAGGATCCGATTTGTACTCTCCTCCATTGTCTGAGCAGAGGACCTTGACCTTCCTTCCTGTGCTTCTCTCCAAGTTCTTCTTCCACTTCATGAACAATTCTAGGACTTCCCCTTTGTGTCGCATGGTATATACCTAGCACCACCTAGAATAGTCATCAATAAACGACACAAAATAATGGTTACCTCCAATTGATGCAGTCTTGGTAGGTCCCCAGACATCCGTGTTAACATAGTCAAGAATCCCCTCAGTGCAATGTGATGCTGTGCCGAACTTCACCTTGGTCTTCTTGCCGATGATACAGTGTTCACAGAATTCCATCTTGCAGGTTTCGACACTCTTAAATAACCCTTGCCTCGCAAGAGTTTGCAATGACTTCTCTCCTGCATGTCCCAGCCTCATGTGCCACAGCCTGGTTGAATCTTCCTTTGAACTGGTAGAAGCCGCCACTTGCCTGTCACCGTACTACCCTTCAAGTAGTATAGCTTGTTCCGGCGATCGGCCTTCAACACGACCATCGAACCTTTTGTCATTCTAAGAACTCCTTCTTTAATCGACACCACAAGGCCCAATGACTCCAAAGCCCCAACGGAAATCAGGTTTCTCTTCAACTGAGGTACATACCTCACTTCCTTCAGCTCTCTCACCATCCCATCAAATATTCTGATTTGGATTGTACCAACACCCTCCATGATGCATGGATGATCGTCGCCCATAACGACTGAACACTCTTCCAGCTTCTCAAAGCTTGTAAACCAGTCCCGATTGGGGCATACATGGTATGTAGCACCTGTATTCATGATCCACTCATTTTCACCTGAGTAGCCTACGATGGGAGTTGTAACTGAGAATGAGAACACCGACGAATCTGAGTCTGATCTATCTGCTAGTGATTTACTGCTCTGAGTGTTAACCACCTTTGCGAGATTTGCTTCAGACATCGATTCCTTTTTCTTTCCTTTGAACTTTGGACAGTCCACTTTCCAGTGCCCTATCTCTCTACAGAAGGCACACTGATTCCTTTTAAGATCCCTGAACCTTGGTCTGGACTTTGATCTTCCTCTTTCCTCCTTACCCTTCCTTGATGAACCCCTGCCTCTTACTGCCAGTGCCTTTGTTGATGAGCTTGGCTGAGAAGGATGCCTCTCCTTTCTTCTTGTCTCATAACTTGCCAGTGCAGACGACACCTCATGATAGTCCAGAGTCTGTCTACCATTGATAAAGGTTAGAGTGAATGTCTCATACTCCTCCGTCGGGAGTGAGTTCAGGAGGATTATCGCCTTGTCTTCCTCATCTATCTTGACATCCACGTTCACCAAATCTGTAAGAAGCTTCGTGTAGCGGTTGATGTGTTCATTCACGGAGCTCCCCTTCTTCATCTGAAACGGTGCAGCTTACTCTTAAGCTGCAATCTAGATTCGATACTCTTGGTCAGATATTTCTTCTCAAGGGTCTCCCACAAATGCTTCGCCGACGTCTCATGTAACGCAAGATATTTTATGTCTTGTGTTAAACATGAACGAATCAACCCACACACAGACCTGTTCATCTTCTCCCACTCTTCATCAATGGTCATGCTTCTCTTCTTCTCCAGAAGGAGAGTATCCTCGAGGCTCGATGCATTCAGGGCATCCAAAACCTCACATCTCCACATCCCGAAATTATTTGTGCCATTAAACTTCACCACGTCAATCCTCAGACGAGGATTCAAGGTCTTAATCGAAGTAGTTTCTTCTGCCATCTAGATTACTTGATCCACTATCTATGCGGAAAAAATCAACTAGAAATAGATCACAACTTCGATAAAAAATTGAATTTTTACCTTCTTCCTGAAATCCTAGATTGAGTTTCTCACCGGATCTACTCCACCAAAGATTCCTTGAGCACTCCTTGCGTTCTTCTAAGATCGACACACGATCCCACGAGCACGACTACCTCTGATCTGAGATTGACACACGATCTCTACCGAATCAGATCCCGAAGCCCTCCGAACCTCCAGAAAAAATCCCAAGCAAAACCTGGGAAGCTCTGATACCACTTGTTGTGAACGACAACAACCAGAAGAGGAATCCCTGAATCCCCCAAGCACGAAGAACAAATTCCCAAAACAGCACAAATACCAAAAACAGAGAAAGAACATACGAAAAACAACAATTAACGAGGTTCGGCCTTTGTAACAACCCTGATTTTTTTTATTATTAATTTCTGGTTTAACATATAATTATGAGATAATACTTGGTTCTAATTAATCTGGATTATTATATCTGAGACCGGTAAAATATTAAGTTATATGATTAATGAGAAAATTACGTGAACAAATCTCTAAATTTTAGAAATAGATTGGAGATTTAATATATAGCTACAAGTATACAAGACTGTGAACATGAATAATACCTGTAACACCGAGTTGTTAAACCATGAATTAATATTCTAAACTCAAATTAAATCAGATGAGGCCCGTAAATGAAATTAATATATAGAACTGATAATTTTTGGTGACAATAATTTATTTGATGTTACACAAAATGAAAAATAAGTATTGTAGAACTCTAAATTGGTGAATACAAGTTATATATATTGAATGTTTTTAAAATAATATATGTACATGGGAGAGTGTTTACATGCAAATATATGTGTGTATAGATTATACATTTATTTGGTGTAATATTTTAAGTGGGTATAGTGTATATACATACATGTATAGCACCAAAGTTATTACTTAATTAAATAAGGTGAGTGGAATGTGGTAGGTATGCATGTGGGGAGGTGATGAGTGGTTGTGATTAAGCATAGAAATTGATGATGAGATGTGGCTTGATGAGAGAATTTAGGGGAAAAATATTTATGAAGAGAAGTGAATTAAAATCCCATTTTTTTCATCCCCTCTCTCTCTCTCTCTCTCTCTTCATCTCCCTCACTACATCTCTTTCCCCCTCTCTTCATGGGGATGGCTGGAGGCAAGGCCCCGTCGGCGGTGCCAGGGAACGCGGCCGCGCCCGGCTGCGGCAACCACCACTCTAAGAACATCATCATCATCTTCATTCTCCCACCACCCACACATACCCATCTCTCTCCCCCTCCTTTCCTCTTTGTTTTGGCTGGCGGCAAGGGAGGGACGCCAGGGCGGCCGCCGACGCGGCGGCCATGGCCACGGGCGCGGGCGGAGCAGCAGCAGCAGCTTGCTGCTGCTGCTGTTCTGGGAAGAACGCCAAAAAGAAAAAAAAGAAAAGAAAAGAGGAGAAAGGAAGTGAGGGTTTCGGGTTGGTTTCAAATCCGACCCATTAAAGACCCGAACCCGACCCAATCACTTAAAGAAAGGTAAATTTTATTTAACCCCTTGAAAGTTTCAGTTATTAAATTTTTGACCCTAGAAAATTTATAATGGGTCCCCAGATAATTCTGAATATTTGATATCTAACCTTAAGTTATTGGTTTTATTTTTGGGTGATAACTTGACCATCCGGAGTCGGATTCGAGCGATTTTTGAACCATTGCGATAGTGGAATCGAGAGTTACGTATCTGCAGGATTGATAACCAAAGTCAGACAAAGGTGAGTGGGGTTTTTAATAAAATCGGATTGCATTATACATAATTGCAAATATAAATATTGATGGATAATAACTTGTTTAATATAGCATTTTGGAATATGGTATACAAGGGCATTGACATGTACATTATTGAATAGCAGTTATTGTGATTGACATGAATATGATTGGTGTATGTTACTTGATTTATGTACAAAATATATATGGGTGACATGTTTTGGTTAAGCCAATTGTGTAAATATTCGTATAAGAATACAAGGTAACAGGTAAACACTAATTGAGAGTATCATCTCATATATAAAATGATGTGCATAATATATGAATCTTATGAAATTGGATGTGCTGATATTGTGTGTATATATATTTGTATATATATATACTATATAATGGAGGAAGGGACCCGTATTGCGCGGGCGGAGTGCAAAGACGGTGCTATATAAATATTTATATCTGGAGGAAGGGACCGGTACGGCACCGGAGGAGGGGGGAAGACGGGGTATCTATCATATATGAGGAGGAAGGGACCCGTATTGCAGGGCGGAGTGCGAAGACGGTGCTATGATGTGTGTGTGTGTGTGTGTGCAACTTTACAAATGATTGAGAATGAATGGCTATGTGTGATATATATGTATGTGTGCGCGCGCGCGCGTGCGTGTGTGTGACACTAAGGGTATGTTGGATGTATTATTGTATATGGTATTGGAGACATCTGATACTGGTCATGTGTGCATCTATCAGTATCAATTGAACAATAGCTGAAAGTAAATACACAATCAAGTAGAAGCATTCATTATCACATATATCATGTACCACATACATCGTATTTTCATGAATCATGTATATTACACATCATTAATGTCATACTATAATTAAAAATGAGATTAACTCGACTCACTGAGCCGTCGAGCTCACCCCCTTTAACTTCATGTTTTTCAGGGCAAGCCAGGGATAAATAGTAGCTAAAGGCAAGAGTAGAGCATTGGAAGGGTTCAAAGCATTCATTATGTGGGCCTACCAAACTTTTATAATGACGTACAATTGGGTATTTCGTTTATATGTATGAACATAAAGTTGATGTTATAGTTAGACTGAATAGTTGCATGTGTGTGATTTAGTTCGATGATGTATATATGTAGACCTGTGTATAAGTTCTATATGGATATTATCTTGAGTTGGCTTGTGTTAGACGGTGATACCAAAGAAAATATTCCCAAGTATTTGATTTGTTATTTTGAGTTGTATCCACATGATAAATGTGAGAGCTTTTCTTTTAAGTAGGCGATGTCAAGCCGAAATTGTGACATAAATTGCGTGGGATATTGTATATAGATATATGATTGATGAGAATTTTAGAATTATATGTATCAATGTATCAAAGTAGACTTCGTATTTAAAGGAAGCGTTGCCGAAATTTTCAAGAATTTGGAGATGATTATGATAATCTGTTGATCAATATAGATGTTTATGTATATTGAGTTCATTAAGAAATCTGGGACCGTTACAGTTGGTATCAGAGCAAAGGTTTAGGAATGAGGTGTAGAGCTGAGTTATAGGGCCTAGAAAAGTATAGGCGTAGGAATGTGACCTAGAATTGTTATTTCTATATCAGGATTGATCTGTAGGATTGATATGTATGTATGTGCGTATTGTTTGAATGATTGTGCTATTGTATATGAGTAATTCTAAGGGAGGGGTAGTCGGTTCTGACGTGTATGATTGATCTCGAAGTGCATGATATTGATTATTTTCATACGTTCGAATGAGGGCATACCCGCATGCCTTGATTCGAATGTGTTCTATTGGGGGTGCGGGCCTTCAGTATGAGCTGCCAGTGGTATGGGACACTGGAATAAAAAAGTAATTGAAATATCAGGCAAATCAAGATTAATCGGAGCAGAAGAACCTTATTAAGAATCTGGTTGTGGGATAATCAAGTCTCAGATAAAAGAATGTAAGGGATACGTTATATTGAAAGGATTATGGATTTTGATATTCTTTGAAGAGCATCCTTATATAGGGATAAATTACATTGTGCAAATAAGAAATGAAGAGAGGATGATATTTTTTTTGGAGAATCTAGAGACAGAATCATAGGTACCCATAGTGTTTAATAAGACGATTGATGCATACTTATGTATTTAATTGTGAGTCCACCAGTATGCGGAGAGACTGATGGTATGAATGTCATCTGTTTTGTATGTATAGTGGCATGATCATTGGTATGTGAAATTTGAGAAGTAAGTTATGCTGTGAGGCAATCCTACGTGGGTGGTATTATACAGATCCTTATCAAAGATTTAAAAGTTTACACTTAAGTAAGAGACCTTTCAGTTGTGTGAATCATATTGATAAATAAGAAATCCTTATCTTCTGTCCCAACCAATTATTGTATACAGATTCAAGTCGGGTGCTCACCGCAAGTTGCAACTATCATTTATATTATACTAAGTTACATCAAGACAAATAACATGAAATAGCGTTTAGGTTCACTAGACGAAACTGATCAAGTAACAACATTCATGAGAACAATAATTGTAACTTATTGTGAATTTTATGCATGGATGTACCTGCGACATGGGTAGTTATTATTTACACACTGTAATTCTCTCGAAACTTGTGAAATTGAAATTTGATACAATATGATCTCTAATGTGGAAACCATAATGTTTATGTTAAAAAAAAAAAACCAGAGAGTGGATGATGATATCAGTGATTATAACTTATTCATCGAACATATGAATAGGGTGTGAAACCTATTCTGTTGATTTAGTAATGAAGTTAAATATAAAGTTAAGAGGTAATTCAGGGTCAAACTTCTCATCTTTTGCAAGCAAAGAGGGATGGCTTCGTAAAGTAGAGAACATGTTAAATGCAATAGATTATAATGGGAAGCATGAGGTGATCCTTATATAGTTAGGGTCTCAAAAATAATAATCATAATAGTTCAGGAAATTTTTGAAGAAATTCGAATAATTGAGAAGAATGAAAGTTGCTCAGGGCAGATAAGAATTGTGTGAAATGAGACTCTGGCAATTCTCATAATATTCTTGAGACAACTCAAGTCACAATGAAAAGCAAATTTGGATCTCTGATGTATTTAACTTTTCGATACAACAAATCAAATTGGATTTATTGAATATCGATTAACTTTACCACCAGAAATATGCACAGAATAATGAAACTTTGGTAATATATATTTTGTCAGAATTGAAATTTATCATGATTAGAGCAGATTCTTGTTATTTTAGAAAACATCGAGCATAAAGTAAAGTGTTACAGTTGCTAAAATATTAAAACACTCAGTGTCATCTGTAAAAGAAGGATTATAAGTTCGTTTTGATTCCTCATAAATTATGTGATAATTCTTGAATAAGACTGTAAAACAATGATACATCCTTTGTAAATCATTACAAATCCGAAGGAGCACATCCTACGAGTTAAAATTGATTGCCACATGTCCAGTTTAATGAATAAGTGTGAACTTTATACAAGGATTGTTAAATTGCCTATAATTGGTAAATTTGTGGTGGGAAACTAATTCAGAAAAAGAAGATGATCAGATAATAGTGTAATCATCACATACATGAATAAGTGGATGGAAGGGCATGATTTTAGTATTCTTTGATTGAATTAACTTCGTCTAGCCAATAAAGTATTAAATGATAATAAGTCTATTAATTTAAAGCCACTGAGATTCTGAGTTTTTGTTATCTATTTGGTGGATCAATACAGATATATTTTATGTGGAAGAACTGATGCAAGTTCTAGTCCACAAGGTAAAGCAATTAAAATATAAATCATTCCTCTGATAATAGAAAGTCGAAGAGTCTGCAAGTCGAAGATGTTATAAAAGAGCTGAAAGATGAAATATAGAGACCCTAACTCACTCACTTCACATGACAGAGGATTTAATATTGTAGTTCTCTAAAAATTTCAGTTGCTATTTAAGGCATATCCGATATAGGTATGACACGAATCGGAAAGAAAAGTAGTTTGGACCCACAATGCTTTGGTCCAGTCGAATATCCGAGTTTAGATTGAATCTGTTAATACCGATTGACTTCACCACCGGAAATTCAGAATTACAAAGCTCTAAGGTCAATATTGATGTTAAGAAAGGACTTGACCTTGAATAAAATGGGAAACTGTTTTAAACGAACAACCATTGGTTATGAAGTAAAATTATTATATCAAGTATTAAGACAGTCAGCAACATCCGCGTGAGAAGGATTGAATCCTTGTTCCAATTCATCATAGATTTTTTTTATATTCCTTACATAACCTGGAAGTTTTGAACTGCCAATGTTCATAAAAAAAACAAAAGTTGAGCTGAAATCCGAAAGGGATATATTCTACAGCTAGAAACCTATACAGATTTTAAGTCAAGTGTAAAATTGTAAAAGCCACATGGAACCGGAAGATGAATTACAAATATTTGACCCTATCCTATTCCAATTGCAATAAGTTTCGAGGACGAAACTTTCATAAGGGGGTAGAATGTAACAACCCTGATTTTTTTTTATTATTAATTTTGGTTTAACATATAATTATGAGATAATACTTGGTTCTAATAATCTGGATTATTATATCTGAGACCGATAAAATATTAAGTTATATGATTAATGAGAAAATTACGTGAACAAATCTCTAAATTTTAGAAATAGATTGGAGATTTAATATATAGCTACAAGTATACAAGACTGTGAACATGAATAATACCTGTAACACCGGGTTGTTAAACCATGAATTAATATTCTAAACTCAAATTAAATCAGATGAGGCCTGTAAATGAAATCAATATATAGAACTGATAATTTTTGGTGACAATAATTTATTTAATGTTACACGAAATGAAAAATAAGTATTGTAGAACTCTAAATTGGTGAATACAAGTTATATATATTGAATGTTTTTAAAATAATATATGTACATGGGAGAGTGTTTACATGCAAATATATGTGTGTATAGATTATACATGTATTTGGTGTAATATTTTAAGTGGGTATAGTGTATATACATACATGTATAGCACCAAAGTTATTACTTAATTAAATAAGGTGAGTGGAATGTGGTAGGTATGCATGTGGGGAGGTGATGAGTGGTTGTGATTAAGCATAGAAATTGATGATGAGATGTGGCTTGATGAGAGAATTTAGGGGGAAAATATTTATGAAGAGAAGTGAATTAAAATCCCATTTTTTTCATTCCCTCTCTCTCTCTCTTCATCTCCCTCACTACATCTCTTTCCCCCTCTCTTCATGGGGATGGCTGGAGGCAAGGCCCCGTCGGCGGTGCCAGAGAACGCGGCCGCGCCCGGCTGCGGCAACCACCACTCTAAGAACATCATCATCATCTTCATTCTCCTCACCACCCACACATACCCATCTCTCTCTCTCCCTCCTTTCCTCTTTGTTTTGGCTGGCGGCAAAGGGAGGCGGCGCCAGGGCGGCCGCCGGCGCGGCGGCCATGGCCGTGGACGCGGGCGGAGCAGCAGCAGCAGCTTGCTGCTGCTGCTGTTCTGGGAAGAACGCCAAAAGGAGAAAAAAAAAAAAGGAAAAGAAAAGAGGAGAAAAGGAAGTGAGGGTTTCGGGTTGGTTTCAAATCCGACCCATTAAAGACCCGAACCCGACCCAATCACTTAAAGAAAGGTAAATTTTATTTAACCCCTTGAAAGTTTCAGTTATTAAATTTTTGACCCCAGAAAATTTATAATGGGTCCCCAGATAATTCTGAATATTTGATATCTAACCTTAAGTTATTGGTTTGGTTTTTGGGGGATAACTTGACCATCCGGAGTCGGATTCGAGCGATTTTTGAACCATTGCGATCGTGGAATCGAGAGCTACGTATCTGCAGGATTGATAACCAAAGTCAGACAAAGGTGAGTGGGGTTTTTAATAAAATCGGATTGCATTATACATAATTGCAAATATAAATATTGATGAATAATAACTTGTTTAATATAGCATTTTTGAATATGGTATACAAGGGCATTGACATGTACATTATTGAATAGCAGTTATTGTGATTGACATGAATATGATTGTGTATGTTACTTGATTTATGTGCAAAATATATATGGGTGACATGTTTTGGTTAAGCCAATTGTGTAAATATTCGTATAAGAATACAAGGTAACAGGTAAACACTAATTGAGAGTATCATCCCATATATGAAATGATGTGCATAATATATGAATCTTATGAAATTGGATGTGCTGATATTGTGTGTATATATATATGTATATATATACTATATAATGGAGGAAGGGACCCGTATTGCACGGGCGGAGTGCGAAGACGGTGCTATATAAATATATATATCTGGAGGAAGGGACCGGTACGGCACCGGAGGAGGGGGGAAGACGGGGTATCTATCATATATGAGGAGGAAGGGACCCGTATTGCAGGGCAGAGTGCAAAGACGGTGCTATGATATGTGTGTGTGTGTGTGTGTGCAACTTTACAAATGATTGAGAATGAATGGCTATGTGTGATATATATGTATGTGTGTGTGCGTGCGCGCGTGTGTGTGTGTGACACTAAGGGTATGTTGGATGTGTTATTTTATATGATATTGGAGACATCTGATACTGGTCATGTGTGCATCTATCAGTATCAATTGAATAATAGCTAAAAGTAAATACACAATCAAATAGAAGCATTCATTATCACATACATCATGTACCACATACATCGTATTTTCATGAATCATGTATATTACACATCATTAATGCCATGCTACAATTAAGAATGAGATTAACTCCACTCACTGAGCCGTCGAGCTCACCCCCTTTAGCTTCATGTTTATCAGGGCAAGCCAGGGATAAATAGTAGCTAAAGGCAAGAGTAGAGCACTGGAAGGGTTCAAAGCATTCATTATGTGGGCCTACCAAACTTTTATAATGACGTACAATTGGGTATTTCGTTTATATGTATGAACATAAAGTTGATGTTATAGTTAGACTGAATAGTTGCATGTGTGTGATTTAGTTCGATGATGTATATATGTAGACCTGGGTATAAGTTCTATATGGATATTATCTTGAGTTGGCTTGTGTTAGACGGTGATACCAAGGAAAATATTCCCAAGTATTTGATTTGTTATTTTGAGTTGTATCCACATGATAAATGTGAGAGCTTTTCTTTTAAGTAGGCGATGTCAAGCCGAAATTGTGACATAAACTGCGTGGGATATTATATATAGATATATGATTGATGAGAATTTTAGAATTATATGTATCAATGTATCAAAGTAGACTTCGTATTTAAAAGGAAGTGTTGCCGACATTTTCAAGGATTTGGAGATGATTATGATAATCTATTGATCAATATAGATGTTTATGTGTATTGAGATCATTAAGAAATCTGGGATCGTTACAGCCTTGATGCCTACGTCCTCAGGGCAATGAAAGAGAGATTCTATTGATTTTATAAATCAATTACAATGGATGCAGCTTCTCTGAGTATCAAGAGAGCTGCTACTTTCCTTGGTACAACAAAACCCTAGAAATCCTGTTTAAATACAACATATTTCTAAATCAGCAATCGCAGCCCGCAACCCGACTGTCGGTCGACCGGGCGGTCGACCGACCCTATGCGCCGGTCGACCAAGCCGGTCGACCGTTCCCAACCGAGAGTTGGGTCACTTCAGTCGGTCGACCGGGCGGTCGACCGAGCTCCTCCTGCGGTCGACCGGGCGGTCGACCGCTCATGCCTTTGTGCATGTTGTGCACGTCGGTCGACCGGACAAGTCGACCGAGCTCCTGCTACTGCGGGCGGTCGACCGGGCCGGTCGACTGAACACCTGCTGCTGCTGCTGTTAACCTGTTTTGCTGCTGCTACTTCCTTCGTCTTTCGTCGACGACTTCCTCGACGATCCCTCGACGATCCTTGTCGACTTCCTCGACAATATCCTCTCTTTTCAACACCATAGTAACAGCAAAATTAAAAAATCTAAATTTTTTTTAAAGTATTTAATAAATTTTGTTTTCATAGGAACAATAATATCTCGAAGAAAATCATCATTTCTATATGTAGAAAATCCTCGATAATTTCAGTTAACTCATAAAACACTAAACTAGTTGTGGGATAATAAATACCAAAAAATAATTTTTTACTCTTTCAAATCTTTTTAAAATTCACAAATAACCATACAAAATTATCATTATTGCTGGATAATATAATAGTCAGGCAATTTCACAGAAATGAACATATATATTTTCTGTCGATAAGCAATAGCTTTACTTAACATATTAAATGTTGAGTCCAACGAGTTTTTACATTTTTGAGGTAATTTTTTAATAGTTAGACCTAAGCCAGAACAAATTTGTTTGAAGTTCTGTCTTTTTGGACCTCTACTTTTAATAAATATAATAGTTTTTCTTAAATTTTATAATATAATCATTAATTATTTTAAATCATCTTGTACACACAAATTAATAATGTGACAAACACACTGAATATGAAAAATTTTGCCATTCAAAACAGGTTTAGAATAATTTTTCAAACTTTCAATTGCAAGAGTATTTTCGCTAGCAGTATTAAATGAAATGGCAAAAATTTGAAATTAATTCTATATTCTGTGATAACCTTTATTATAATCTAACTTAAGTTTGAAGCATTGTGAGAATAGAGAAATTTTTTAAAACTGATAATTCTTTTGTAAAATCCAATCAGAATAAGTATAATGTGCAGTAATAACTATATAATGATTACAGTTAAGAGTTTCTTAACAATCAAAAGTAAGTGCAACTTTATGTGGTAAAGAAGACAAAATTGCTATTAACATTTCTTTTTGTTCTTCAACAACCCTAAACATTTCTGTTTTTATAGTATTTTGACATACTGGATTATAATCCGGATAATGAGTTGTTCTAATATATTTGTTACCTCATCTTTGGCTTTACTACAGCACTGATCAGAGAATAAGATATCTAGCTAAATTAGTTTTATCTTTAGCACGATTATAAGTAAAGGTACCTAGTGTAACACCTAAAGTGCTAATTTGGGTATGCGTGGTTGATGTTCGGGTGTTTACTCTTAATATGTCTGCTTAGTGGGTTGATTCCAGCATTTTTGAGAAAAACATATGAAATATCTGAACACAACTTAAATTAAGCCTTCCTAACTCTATCAACAGTTACTTTATTAAAATATTTCTAAATTTCAGATTTAAGATTTGTAGACGTAGTTGATTTTTCCGGAGAGCTAAAAGGTATATGAGTAGCGGTGGCAAGTTCAGAAGAAACATTAAATTTGAGAATTGTGTGAATGAAATATGTGGGGTTTCGGTTAATGACAAATTAAGATCTTCCCACTATTCATTATTAAAAATAAAACTATCATGATATTTAGAACCAGAAGCTTGACTATGACCTACTGATGAAAAATGTGCATCCATTGTAATTGCTAATTTCTAATTTGACAAGAATGTAATTACATCATACTAGTAAGATGATAAGAGATAGCTTGTAGAGCTTGAGAAGTTGAGAGAGAAAATTTGAGAATTTGAGAGCTTGAGAGAGTTTCTAGAGAGTAGAAATATGTAGAGGATTTTTGAGAATTTTAAAGATTTTTGTTATGATGAAATGGAGTAGGAAAAGAGTATTTATAGAGGGGAATGTGAATGTTATTTTGCATTTTTTTTGCAAAAATTCCACCCAAAGCCTAATCCACCTGTTAGGGGATATTTGCAAAAAAATTACAAATAGCCCCTCAACGGCCAAAAGAGACGTTGAGGGGGTCGTTTGGGTTTTTACTTTAAAAAAAAAATGCAAAAAAAAAACCCCACAGTATCCCCAACGACTCTTGAGCCGTTGGAAGGATGGCCGACCCGTTGAGCCCATGCCCCAACAGCTATTTGATCTATTGGGGAGGAGGCCCGGCCCTTGTGGGCCTTGCCAAAAACCGTGCCCGGGCTAGGCACGGCCTGCCCGAGTCGTGGTCCGCAATACCCGAATCCGGGTCGGGCCCGTGGGGGAGCCAGATCGGGCCGGGTCTAGCTCGAGTACCACCGGGACGAGGCCGGAGTCGTGCGGGTTGCCGGCCTACTTGATCTCCCTACTATGTTATTCTTTCATTGGATGTTACTATTATTTATGTGCAACTTTTTAATAGCTTTCAATTAGTTCCATATTATATTTATTATATCATTCAAGTTTAATTAAATATTATTTAATTATAAATTTTATAATTTTATTTTGAAAATATATAAGTATTTAATATATTATTAATTTCATCTAAATACGTTTTCGTCTAATTTTTTTTTCTCATATGTCTGTTTTTCTTGACACGTGCAGTAATCTAGTTTGAAATAATTAATAAGTACTATTACCAATTGTCATTGGGAGTAAGGATCTATTTCCTATGAATGCCCCCGTTATTTCTGCTGAGAGCCAGCTCGTAAAATAGATCGGTGTACCGATCCTTAGTGGTGATTAATAGTCGCAGACATCAAAAATTGTGGCCGCGCCCTGCCACGTCACCCCCATCATCCTCTGTCTCCTTCCTCCCTCCAAACTACCCACGTGACCTCAGCTATCCTCCCCGCCCGACACTCCCCCACTCCCACTTACATCTTAGATGGCTAACGGGAAGAATCGGAATGATTCGTGCCGACATGATTCGGCCTGTCTGTCAGACAGATGGGTTGTAATGGGCCTAACGAGACGAATTGAATTTTCGGTGAAAGAATCAAATCTCTTGATTTGATTCCCTACTCGAATTCATCAAGACGAGTTGGACTCGTCTAGTATTTTTTTTAATGGATTAAAAAATAAAAAGCAACACAGAAATTAGCCTATAATTTTTCTCTCTCACAACATAAATAAAATAGGAGTTTAAAATAAAAGAGGGGTCAGGTCGTCACGAGACGAATTTGACCCGTCTCATATCTGCTAGACGGGTCAACTCGTATTGACCCGTATGTAATACGAGTCGAATATAAATTTAATTGTATTCATACTGTGTAACTCATACAAGTCGCACAATACGACTCGACACTGGTCGAAGCGAGTCGACCCACACCAATAGCCAACCCTACTTAACCAATGCTCCCCACTTCCTCTGTACCTCCGGAACACCATAAACATACTTCCCTCAGCTGACACAGAATCTATAAATAAATAAATGCGAACAGAAAAGACGGCAGCTAGAGGAACACCACACCGCGGAACTCAAGATCCGCCGACCACTGTTAATAAATCTGCCAACTATCATTATCAACGTTAATTAATGATCATTACAAAAACATTAACAGTTTGGGCTTCCGTATCTAAATTTTCTACAGAAATTATTATCTCAATACATCACCCAAAAAAAATTACATATAAATTACTCCTAAAACTCAGGGCAAAGATCGAGATCAACTTGAGAGAGGAGAATTACAGCGATAATGACAGTGTGGAGGGACTTCTTGTTGTTCTTTTCGTCTCATCGAATTCCCCAATTTGCCCCTGAACTCACCAAAGAAAGCACAACAAGAGGAGGAGAAAAAGGGAAATTGGAGGAAAAGGCTTTAGAATTGAGGAGGAGGTGGAGGTGCTGAATCTTGAGGGAGGGGGAGGGCTATAATAGTAAAAGGGGAAGTAGGGCATTATCGGGTTTGGAGGCGGCGGGGTCGGGTACCTGTTTCCGTTACCGTTAACGGGCGGTGGAGGATAATAATAAGCTCCGCCGCCTCCGCCGCCGCTGCCGGAGGAGGAAGAGGGAGGCGGAGGGGAGTAGTAGGTGGTGGAGCTCGGAGGCGAGGGAGGCGGAGGGCAGTTGGAGGAGGAGGAGGGGGGCGGTGATGAGACCGGGGGAGGCGGAGGAGGGGAAGAGAGCGGCTGGCAGGGGTTGTCGCAGGAGGAGCACATTGTGCAGGAGACGCCGGCGGGGGGTGGAACCCACACCTCGTCCCTGATGATCGCGACAGTTGATTCGGAGATCGAAGGGCACGTGGCGGCCGATAAGAGCAGGAGGAGGAGGGCTAGGGTTTGGGATTTCGCCATCAGAGAGAGATGGAGGAGGGGGAGTGTGAGCGAACGAGAGTCCTAGGGGATCTGATGATTAAATGCGAGTTGCGTTGGCAAGTGTTGTTTTTACATATGGGCCCTTTAACATTTTAGCTTTTACAGTTATAGAATTTTTTACTTTTTCGGTTTTTGCACTTTTTGAGAGACGGGAGAGTACCGGTGATACGCGCCCGAGGCGCGGAGATGAACGGATGGGAAAGAGAGAGCGTTTGCTTCGAAACGACGCAAATCGGCACGTGTTGAAAAATACGTGAGTGCTTGTGACACGTGCGAGTGGCGGTGCTGCCAGCCGTTTGTTTTTGACGGCCGTCCACCTCAGTTAGTACTGTCCTTACTTTCTCACTGGATGCAAAATTTAATTTTAGTTATTTACTACAAAGAGTCTTTCTCAGTTAGTTACTTGAATTCAATATACAAAGAAATTTGAGAAGTTCTCGAAGGAGCTTGACTCGTGCCTAAAACTCTCTGGAGAAAAAGTCCTTTAACCAATTTTTTTTATTTGCATGTACTTATCTCAATATATGGCTTGGTACATATTCGTATTGCTCATATTGTACTTACTCTAATTGACTCATGTGTTGTCATTTATCTTTTAATTGGCCTATGTGATATGTTATGGAACTTTAAATAACAGTTGCTTTAATTGTTTTGTTTATTCAATTCAAAACTATTGAAGCAATTCTTTTGCTGTCCGCTTCAATTGTTATCTGTCTGCACCAAATATTTGCTAACTTGATCAAAATATATATAAAAAAATTATTTAAATACTTGACAAAAAATATATATGAAAACAAAAAAATAACTAATGACTTGTTTATAAACAATGATCATTTAACCTCTATTTCTCATAAAACAAAAATCATTTAACATATAAATATTTATTTATTTTTCACTTATTTGTTGTTTATCTTTTTTATTAATTTTGTCCAACCCCTGATCTGTGAAGCCCTCGATCCGCCCGGATCTGTGAAGATCGCAGCACCGAGCTTCTCCGTCCGGCAAGCTCCATGAGTCTCCGCTAGCTCGTATAACTCTGAGTAGAGAACAATTTTTGAAATTTAGATACAAAATTTTGTTGGTTGTAAAGATTGTTTATATTTTGCGATCATATATCCAAATGGTAATCGTGTTCCCAAAATATGGATATATATTCCAATAGTTAGACACATTTTTGAAAATATGAACATATATTATACTTGGTATTCGAATTCCTAAAATATGGACATATATTTTAATAGTTGGACATTTTTTCAATAATGTGGACATGTATTTCAAAAGGTCTACATATATTTCAAAATGTGGACATATATTTCACTTTTTGGACATTTTTTTTCAAAATATGGACATATGTTCCAAAAGGTGGACATATATTCCAGAAAGGTGGAAACTTTTTTCAAAATGTAGACATATATTCCAAAATTTATAGATAAATACACAATAAAAAATCTCACATTTTCAATTTGACGCTAAGTAGGATTGTACTAAAGTTATTACCAAAGTATAAATATTAGATAGTAATAAGAAAAAATGACATATATTTCATAAGGTGGATATATATTTCATATGTCCACCTTTGAAATATATGTTCACATTTTGAAAACAATATTCAGATTTCGGAGTATATCTCAATTTTTGGACATTTTTTTAAAAGGTGGACATATATTCCAAAATTTATAGATAAATATAAAATGAAAAATCTCACATTTTCTATTTGATTACTAAGTATGATTAGTTTCAAAGTTAGTACCAAAATATAAACATTAGACAGTAATAAGAAAAAATGGCATATATTTCATAAGGTGGACATATTTTCGAAAATGTGGGCATTTAGTTGGAAATGTCTACATATAGTTCGGAATGTGGACATATATTTCGAAATTTGGACATATATCTTAAATATGGACATATATTTCAAAATGTGAACATATATCCGAAAATGTGGACACAATCTCAAAAAAATGGACACAATATCAAAAAAGCGGACATAATCATATTAAGGTGGACAAAATATTGGAGAATGATACTTTTAGCTTATCCAAATCAAAAACAGAATATAGCGTTGGGGTATAAATTCGCTTGAATGTCTCCACATTTATGTGATCATCTAGATTATTTGCTATGCTATGCTGCATAATATAAAATAAGACCTTTATGTCCACTTAATCTCTTTCTGTCTATTTTCGTCAATTTCTATCCAACTTTCTCCTTTTATGTCTACCTTACTCTTTTTTTGTCCACCTTCGTCAATTTCTGTCCAGCTTTCTCTTTTATGTCCACCTTACTCCCTTTCTATCCATCTTCATCAATTTCTATTCAACTTTCTTTTTTATGTCCATCTTACTTCCTTTTCACTTTCGTCAATTTTTATCCAACTTTTTCTTTTTATGTCCATCTTACTTTCTTTCTGTCCACCTTCGTAAATATCTGTCTAATTTTCTTCTTTTTTGTTCACCTTCGTCAATTGTTGTCCACTTTTATACATTTTTTTTTTATATTTTTTTTCTAACTTTTTAATGGTGGGCAGAAAGTTAAGAAAGTGGACAAATATTTAATATGTGGACAAAAAAACTCAAAAGTGGACAATGTGATTTAGAATTTTTTGTCCTATTTTTTTTATATCACAAACTCAAAAGTAGACAGTATGCCTCCGAGTTATAAATTTGTGATGAATTTATAATTAATAAATTCATCCGCCTCCGAGCTCCCATTTACAAGATTGTCGCACAGCCTCCAAGCTGGACAAATTATATTAATTTTTAGTATAATATAGACATTTTTAAATTAACAAAAAAAGATAAACAAATAAATAAGTGAAAAAAATATTCATATGTTAAATGATTTTTGTTTTATAAACAATAGATATTAAATGATTTTTATAAAACAAGTCATTAATTACTTTTTTGTTTTTGTTTATTTTTATTTTTCAAATATTTCAATGTTTTTTTAAATATTTTAATCAAGTTAACAATAAATTTTGAAGTGGACAAATAACAAATGAAGTGAACAATAAAACAAGTGCTCCATAAATTTTGAATTGTGCAGCAAAACAATTACTCTCTAAAAAGTACAAGACAACAATCATCAAGGAGTCTGTAGTACAAAACAACATCAGACGAGTATTTCTATCTTTCAAATATAGCTGAAGACCCACGTGTTTACGCAAAGCCTACCCAGAAACTTGGATTAATTTCTAGAGAGTTTTTGACACAAGTCAAACTATCTGGAGAACTAAAACTGATTTTCTCAAAAAAAAAATTTGAATCAATTATTTTGTTATATATTTTTATGAGAGCTTGAAAGCTAAAGAAAGAGAAGAATTTACATGGATCACAATAGACCTTTACAAATTACTATCAGCGTTTAATACACTTGAATTGACACTTAATAAGCTTTTGAAATTGTCACTGGATCAGTGGTAAAGATATTGAATTGAAAAATGAAAAATCTCATGTTCAAGTATGTTCAAGTATGATAATAAACTTCTTTACAATGAGTGAAAAGTCTGAATGTAAACCTCGCTTGCACTAAACTACAATTCATTTTTCAACAAAAAAAAAAAAAGTTCACTCTAATCAATTCTTGTCAAAAACAAAAACATAACTTAACAAATATTTATGCAGCCCATATGTTTTTCAGGGTGAATTTGGGAGTTGTAATTTCACCTTCGGGTTGGTAGGGATGCAAAATGGTACGACTCGGGCCCGTTCTAGGCCCGGCGGGTCGGGGACCGGCCCGGGCCAAGCCCGAACCCGCCCCAAAATTTGGGCGGCCCTGTCCGGCCCGATCCCTAATCGGGACTCAGGTACTGCCCAGAGACCTGACCTGACTTGGCGAAGTCAGACCCAGGCCGGTGTGGGTCTTTAAAAACCCTTTAAAGAGTTGAATTAAAATTCAAAAAGAAATTAAAAACATCTAAACAATTCTTAAAAAATTCACACATTTTTTGACAAAATTGATACAGTTGTAAAATACAAATGTATTTTTTTTTTTTTTTTTTGAGAAATGAAGTGAGGAAGAATGGGTATTAATAGAGGGGAATGGGTGGTTAAAATGTAATTTTTTTTTTGCAAAAAAAAAAAAAATTAGCCAATATCCCCATTTGGAGAGTGGGGCTGTAAAAATAAATTACAAAAAACCCCATTTATTATGGGCCAATAATCCCGTCAAGAGGGGATTTGTAAAATAAAATTACATCCGCTCAAATTGGGTCTAACCACGAGAATTTTAGTCGTTAGGCACCCGACCCGGCCGGGTGCGGCCCGGCCCGACCGCGGGTCATTATTTCCAAACTCGGGCATGCCCGGGGTTGGAGGCGGGCCCGGGCTGGGACTCGGCCCATGGCCCAGCCGGGCCGGGTTCATGCGGGTCCCCCGGGCCGGCCTGGCCCGTTCGATCCCCTACTGGGTGGAGGCTAGTTAGCAAAGGTATACCATAATATATTCCTTGTGCATGCCACCTGCCCATGCCTTCTGCAACCGAACCGGGCCCTCAGGGACAGAGCAAGGAATGATGATTTCGTGATCATCGTCCCGTTAATAATTTCCAAATGTCTCACCCATTCACTTGATTGGTGATTCACCTGCAAAAGAGAGATCATAGTGCGTAAAATATTAGAAATCGTCAGCAGGGGACCATGGTTTAATTTTTACTGAAATTCCAGGCTGTACTGCTTCTACTTGCATGCCTGATGCACGTGTGTGTGTATTGGGTTGGGTGGGGGGGGGGGGGGGGGGGGGGGGCGTGGGGGGTGTAGGGGGGGTACGCACGTTCGTCTTCTACGTGTTAATTGAACTGTGTGCATAACTGGGACTAGGGATGAGAATGGGCATGTGTTGCGCGCGCTTTGACAACAGCCTAATTGAGAAACCCAATCAACTGAGAGAGATGACCCAAAAGATAAAAACAAATAACAAGAGAAAAACGCAACACAATATTTAACGAAGTTTGACAATTTGTCTACATTCTCGGGACAAGGGAGTGAGAGATTTTATTGATTCAACAATCAATACAAGTTTTTCCTTGTACCAAGGAATTTCCAAAGAGTTTTTCAGGGAATACAATTCATGAGGGCTCTACCCTTATATTTATAGCCAGAGAGTCTCAGGGTTTTAGGAAACCACAATTGGATTCGACTTCAAATCAGAAACGAAGTCCAAATCCGTCCAGGAGAACAGATTTGTCTGTCGGTCGACCGATCTGTGCTTGTGCATGTTGTGCACGCCGATGGACCGGGCGGTCGGTGAGCCCCTGTCTTGGCCTTTTGCGAACTGCATTCATGCTTCCTCTGAACTCTGATCTCTACGCTATTTCTTCCAATGAGCTTTGCATGCCCATGAACCCGAGAGAGAGAGAGAGAGAGAGAGAGAGAGAGAGAGATGTTGTTGTTGTTATCTTGGCCTTTTCCCCCATTGAGTTTTGCCCTCTTCTCACTTTTGATCCCTACAAAAAACTTTTGTGGCCACACAAAAGGCTTCTAAGCTAAGAAATTTGATGGGAAACAGAGAGAAAGGGTGTCTGTGTCTGGGTGAAGCAATTTTTTTTTTTATTTTAATGGCGTTGGCCTGATGATTGTAGCCCATAAACAACACATTAAAGGTCGTAATCACTGGCGGGGCCAGAAATTTCGAGAGTCAGGGTGAAATATAGAATATCAAATTGATGAAAAAAACTTCGAAAAACTAAATCAAAAATTTGGATGGATTCATTAATACGTGCCTCTTGAATTTCTAATAAAGAAAGGCCTAAACTTGTCTCCTAAATTTCATTTTTCCTTCAAAGCTTCTTTTTGAAAAGATGGGGAAAAAATATGAATCAAACAAATTTAAAAGATAGAAAGTTTGTAAAACAATAGTGAATTTTTTTGTCAATAGAAATATTTTCACCGGTAAGAAGTACAATGTTGGTTATCAATGGAAAGAAATTAAAGGAGAGAGGGAGAAAAGTCCTCTAAAAAGCAAGAAAAATTGAAGATTAAAGGATTAGAATGATCTATTATGGAAAGATTAGCATGTGACCTTTTATAATAAATTAGTTACTATTTACAAATAGAGAATGTTATGAAAAGATTATGAGGAAAACGTACGTCCCAAGTTTGTGTGTGTGTGTGTGTGTAGGCACTGAGAAATCCCTAATATGTTGAATTATCGTAGTCACAGATAATTAGAAGTCTGGATAATGCATTTGCTGTTGCTCTATAGTCATATCATTAGTTCTTGTGTGTGACATGTTATTTTCTAATAATTCAAGTATGTAACTAATAAGCGGACTCAACCATGTTTGAGTCTTTTGTAATTTAGTTCAAGAGAAATGAGTGACCGCTAGGGTTAAGTTGGTCAAATTGTTTTAACCCACATGTGAGTTGGGTTCAGGGGCAGACTCAGGAGTTGGCTGGGTCGGGCTACAGCCCAACCCATTTTTTTTCATATATTGCCTTAAATCCTTTTCTATTTTGATTCTTTTTCATATATTGTCGTAAATCCCCTTCTATTTTGATTTTCTTTTGGCAAATTTATTTCTGGTTCCGCTCCTGATTTAGTGGAGAATATTATTTTATTCTTTTGACAAATTTATATAATTCATAAGCATATGTTATAAAAGGTTGCAGCCCACCTCAAAATTTATTCCTAGTTCCGCCTCTTGTTGGGTTAGGACTTAAAATCGTGATGAAACTTAAGTTGGTCGTGGGCCTGGGTTGTCGCCCAACCACAAAAATTCTTGGTGTTCTTTGTGATTAGTTGTTACTAGTTTTACTTCATATTTTCTATCCATCACACTCCCACATGGATATTGGGTGGAGGACTCTCTCTGTCTCCCAACAATCTGGTGAATGCATTCGCAGTTGCTCTTCAGTCATATCATTAGTTCTTGTGCGTGAATATGTTATTATCCAATAATACACGTGTGTAACTAATAAGTTTTTTTTGGTTTGGGTGCCGTAATTACTGTTGGCAAATCCAAGACCTTAATTACACCGGCGTCCTGTGAGTGAGCGGAGCTCCTACGAATCTAAGACCTAATCAAAATGTTACTTGCGGAGGACGCAAACTGGTGTAATTGCCGTTGCCTTATTGGCTGTAAAGATTGCGCGTGACAAACATGTGAACCATCGCTCCCCAAGAGGTTTTTGCAACCCAAGATGGGCCTAAGCCTTCTAGGATGACATTCTTGATGGGCCCTATGGGCTTTCCCAGCGGCGCAGGCCACAACCTCGTGTACAAAAGAGAACTGGAAAAAAAAAAAATTAATTCTCTCTTATTTTACAAAATAAGTGAAAAGATATTGTGGTTATTTATGATGACACAGACAATTTATGATTGATCCACATCGATTGAAGAGGCGCAATAAATCTATTTGAAGCGTCTCATTTTGCAAATATATCATCTTTCTATCCTTTCTCATCAAGAAAGCGTTCTCTCTAACTTCAGGAAATAATTCATCCCTATATCAACAAAACAAAAAGAAAGGTCCCATAATAGAAAGCAGGGGTGAATTCATATACAGTTCAGTGTTGGCGTATGCTCATAATGGTTTGTAAAATAATAGAACAGTAAATGTATTATTTGTAAATTTTTTTTATATAATCTCTCTTTTTTAAATTATTTTTACTAATATTAAAATATTTTGAGTTCTAACTCAAGTGATAACTATAAATCTAAATTATCGAAGGCCATAAGTTTAAATTTTCATAGCTACAATATTATTTTTTATTTTTTTTTTTTTATTATATTCATGTTGACACTAGAATCACATTCATATTTACACTGAAAAAATATCTGTACCTGCCACTTGTCACTGTCACTGACAAAGGGTGAAATCTTATAAAAGTGCTCCATTGAGTGAGACTGCGATCGGGATCTATTACGTGTCGTTAAAAATATTAGGAGAAGCAGGGTGTACAACTTCCGCTGCGTGCATGATGCATGTGAGTGAGAGTACATATATAAAACGTACATGGCACTACGATCAATTCAGTATTAACACATGAATAATTCACGGGAGAGTGCGTGTGAGAGAGAGAGAGAGAGAGAGAGAGAGAGAGAGAGCATTTGCGCTCCCGTAACACATCCCGTAATTTCAATAAATAACGGGGCCAACTTTTCTGAAACAATAAAAGTAATTGGGCCAGACAACGCATCAAACGCTGTACTCTTGCCCTGCCTGCCAAACTTCAATTCAGCCTGAGTCTGGTGCGGGTGAGACCCCTGAGGCTCGAGTGTGACCTGATTTAGTTATAAAGGGCATCTTTAGTTAAGGGCGGAAGTGAGAAAGTAAGGAAGTGGTAATAATTTCTTTTGGAACTTAGGAATTGGTTAGTAAGTTTTTCGGTGTTTAGATATTATTAGAAAGTGTGATTTGGAAAATGTTATGTCTTTTCCGGTGTTTGGATGGTAATGAAAAGTGGAAGTGGAAAAGTTGACCACAAAGTTGACTGTAAAATAATATTAAATTAAAAATTAATTAAGAAAAATAAAAAATAGACTGTAATTAGAATGCAAGTGAGATTTACATAACCAAAAAATTAACTGTTTTATACTACAACTTATTACAAATGAGATTTACATGACCACAAAATTAACTGTAGCACTCTGGAAGTGAGGAAATAGTTGTGTAAAAGAGAGAAGAAAAAAGGAAAAAAAGTTTTCTTTTTTTCCTTTTTCAGTGTTTGGATAGATAGGAAAGTGAGCAATTATACTTCTCTATTTTCTTACTTCCGCCCACTTCCTTGCAACCAAACACGCCAAAATGAAGGCATGCAAGGGTGGAGCCAGAATTTTCCATTCAGGTAGCACATAAAATTACAAAGGTCAAACAAAATTATAAATAAATAAAAACTATATTTAATAAAATTTTGAATTTTTGACTAAAAGTTAAAAAATATGAATTTTATAAGTGTCACCATAGCGCTTTGCAGTGACAAGAACTTTAGGTGTTCAATCCCTGATTGCATCAGCTTACAGCTTATATTTAAAGAAAAAAAAGATATTGCAAAATATTTGCGACTTAAATATAGATACTTTTCTCTGCTGATTGATTAAAATATATTAGAAGACACAGGCCTTACAAATAACTTGTATTTTTCTTATTTAATTTTGATGAGATTATTTAGGTTAATACAAAACTAAAATAAAATAAACTATGCAGCTTCTATGAAAGGGAAACTAATACATAGAATGCTAGCTATCATGGTGTGAAATATAATTACCTCCCTATTAGACTAATGAGAAAATGCAAGAAAAATCTCAGGCAAAATATTTATTGCAGAAGAGGCACATTCAATGAATGTGCACCCTCCGATATATAAAGGGAATCATGCCTAACATTAAATATTATGCGACTCCGTCGCTATAAATGTGAGTCATGAGAAACCTCAGATTACAAATTGTAAATGTCAACTAAGCGCTCGTTGATTAAAAAGCACAAAGTAGTAAAACAGTGAAAATTTGAACATATATTCCATTTTAAATATTTACAAATGATTATAATCATGCGTAGTTAGGCAAACAATTTGATCAACAATAATTTTCAGTAAAATCTTTTCTCTACGTGTACCACATGTGCTCATTGCTAGTTTCTCAGAAGATTAAAGATATTTTTTGCTAGAATCCAATAAATTATAACTAAAGCTCCGAAAACATGAAATTTTAAGGGTTCCACTAATTAAAGAGTAATTGGAAAGGGCAAGGATATCCCCCATATTATTCATTCAGTTATCATTCAAGTTCAAGCTTTTAGGATTGCGTTGTGGGTCTCGTTACCTCTTTGATTAGATTGCTTGATTGATTATGGGAGCACTCTCCGTTCCCTCGTTTAGTAGCATCTCCCCAAACTTGGACTCTTTATGATGTATTTTTCTCTTCTCTTTTTTCCCCATCCTCGCAATGTTTCAAGGGTTTTTTTTTTTTTTCAGTTTTCTTGCACTGTCTCTAGATTGCAAAGCCACGTGCAATGCCATTGAACTGATTGGTCTTCACTGCGCTGATATTTTTTTTGATAAATGAAGTCCCAGTTATAGAAAGAGAAATAAATGAAACTGGTTAAATTGCAGAAAATCCTTCAACACTATCGGAGATTGCAAAAAACCATTTCGTTCTATTGAAGTAAATAAAAAATTGGTGGAGAAGATCAGAGGTAAAAAGATTGATGGAGTTTTGAAACTCGATTGGAAAAATAGCGGGGAAGATGCAAGGCGGTCGACTGGCTAGTCGACAGCATTTGCATGGCGTGCACAGCTGGACAGAAGGAATCAAGGCGGTCGACTGACCGAGAAGACTGCACAGTATGTCTTGAAGTCGATCAATCGCTCGGTCAACCGACTTGAAAAGGCTGCACAGAACAATTTGAACTAGATGGAGCCGGTCGACCACTACACGATTTCCGCGGAATCCAAGTTGGTTTCAGGTTTCTGTTTTTGAATCGAATTTCAATCTAAATTGGGTTTCCTTCTATTAGTTGTGCCTAAAGAGAGTCTTGCACCCCAAATTATATCGGTTGTTGAATCGATTGAGAAGTGAATTGTATTGAGAGTTATAAGGGTAGTTTGTTTGTGTGATTTTTACGGCCTAGTGCGTAGTTTCTCTAGTTGGATCTTCAGATCGCTTTGTTTTACTCTTGTAACTCAGTTGAATAAAATCTTTTCTCATCTATCCCGAAGACGTAGACAAGTTATCGAATCTCGTTAAATCATTGTTTCTCGCTTTCTCTTGAATTTTGTATTTGTGTTATATTAGTTTTGTGATTGGCTCTGTGTTGGAATGCTATTCTTGATGATCGGTTGTCCTTAGGGATGTGTGTGTGTGTGTGTGTCTGTTTTTTTTTTGGGGGGGGGGGGCGCAAAAAGACCCGTGTTTTATTAAGTCACTAGAAAATTCATTTTTTTTTGTCGTAAATTTGATAGTTTCCACCAAATCTAAGTGCACTGAAACTCTTTTTAGGGGCCGTTTGTTTCACGTAAAAGTTCGTAAATCGTAAATGACTTACAACCCAGTTACAACTACGACGTTTGTTTGGACCGTAATTCGTAAAAGGCTTACACAATCCAATTATTACTCGCTTGCAACTCAATTACCACTCAGTTACAGCCCAGTTACAGTTAATTTTGTGGTCATGCAAATTTGTATTATTTTTTATGTTAATATTAATTTTTTTTAATATTTAACATTTTTATATTTATTTGTAATATTAAAACTTTTTAAATCACCAAATAGTTAATTTTGTGGTCAACTTTTTCACTTACGACTTACACATTGGGCGTGTTTGGTAACTTGCAAAATGTTTGCAAAATGTAAAAATTTTTACAACTTTACATTTTACACTTGTTTGGTTTTGTTTGCAAAATGCAAAATGCAAAAACTTTTGCAACTCTTCTTTTCTCACTTGTAGTTACTACAGTAGATTTGTGGTCATGTAAATCTCACTTTTACACTTATATTTTCCTACTTACAGTTGCTACAGTTAATTTTGTGGTCATGTAACTCTCACTTGTAGTACACTTACAGTTCAAAACAGGTTGCTTGATAATCAATATATAATTAAATATTATTAAATATTTAATATTTTAATAGTGTTCAATTTCTTATTTAATTATTTAATTATTTTATATTTTAATCTTTAACTTTTTTATTGTTTTAATATTTAATATTTTACTATTTTAATTTAATATTTTAATATTTTATTAATACTTATTCCATTTTTTATTATTTTATTTAGAGTTAATATTTTATTAATATAACAGTATTAATTAATATAAAATTACTATATATTTAATTATTTATTTTTTAATATAAAAAATTACTTTATTAATATCATAATATATTTTATTATTATATTAATATTTTATTATTATATTAATATTTTATTTGTTAATATTGTAATAATAATTCAGTATAATAATACTATAATGATAATTTATTATTAAATTATAATATATTTTACTTTATTAATTTTATATTTCTATAATATTAAAATAATATTATAATAAAATTATATTATAATAATTTCAAGTATTTTTAATATTATAATATTATAACTATATTTTATTATTGTTGTAACATTTTTTAATATTTATATCTTATTAGTATTCTTAAAATTTTATTAATGTCTTTAGATTTTCTTAAAATTTTATATTATTTATTTAGTTAATATTTTAATAATATTTTACTATTTATACTAATATTTTATTAATATTATTCTTATAAATAAAATATTAAGATTATTAATTTTTATCTCAAATTTATTAATACAATTTAATTTGCAATAGTAGATTTAATTTAATAGTATTTATAATATTTAAATCACTGCTACAGTTAGTTTTGTGGTCAACTTTTCCACTTACACTTTTACATTACCAACCAAACACCGTAAAACACAATATACTTTACCATTTACACTTTCACTTTATCAACCAAACACCGTAAAACACAATATACTTTTCCATTTACACTTCACTTTATCAACCAAACACCGTAAAACACAATATATTTCTCTGCTACAGTTCACTTTTCCATTCTCATTTTACAACTTACGACTTGCGACGTTTTGTAACGAAACAAACAGGCCCATTATGACAACCAAACATCGTAAAATACAATACACTTTTCCACTTACAACTTTATATTACCAACCAAACACCGTAAAACTTACATGCATGTAACTCATTTACAACTGTAAAAGACTTTACCAATTACGACTTACGAATTACGGCTAGTTACGATAATCAAACAGGCCATCTTACATTGTGCAAATATTCTCTGTTGAGTTTAATAAAACAGAAGAGTTGTTTTGCTAAATTTATTATAATACAGAGCTAATTAACAAGAGTGTTCGACTGTTTTCACTCATTTCAAAAATTCGATAATATATAGGGTTTTCTTTAATATACCGAAAAGAATACATATTAGTTGATTCTAGGGGTTGTTTGTTTGAACGTAAATCATAAAAGGTCGTAATTCGTAAATGGCTTACAACCCAATCATAATTACGGTGTTTGTTTGGACCGTAATTCATATAAAAGACTTACGCAACTAAACTACCACTCACTTGCAACCCAATTACCACTCACTTAGAGCCCACTTACAGTTAATTTTATGGTCATGCAAAGTTGTATTATTTTTTATGTTAATATTAATTTTAGTATTTAATATTTTTAGTATTTATTTGCAATATTAAAAAATTTAAATCATCAAATAGTTAATTTTGTGATCAACTATTTCACTTACAACTTACACATTACGACAGCCAAACACCATAAAACAAAATACACTTTCTCATTTACAACTTTATATTACCAACCAAACACCGTAAAACTTATAATTGTAAAATAATTTATCAACTATGATTTACGAATTACGATCAATTATCATAACCAAACAGACCCTTAATTCTAATTTGAGCCTATAATGGAGAGGAATATTCTTCATTTTAAGTCAATATAATCTATATTCCAGAAGGCTTTCACTTTTGCCTCGCGCCTTCTGTTTAATGAACAGAGCAGTCTTTGTTATAGAAACAGAAAAAGCTTCAGAACAAATTGTAGAAAGGAAAACTCGTGCTCAAACGTATAGTCATCATTTATTGGAATATCGACCGGTGTGAGTGGCAACGGGGTCGGTTTTGAGTTTTTAAGTGTTTAGCTCACCCGCATGTCAGGTTCAAATTTGGTTGCGGACATATTAGTTATATTTAATTTCATGTGATGTGATCGCTGATCTGATTTTGATTTTGCTCCCCTAATGATTATCAGTTCGAATTTTATTGACTAATAATTTTTTAATAAAAAAATTATTAAAATATCAAATTATCATATTTGTACCGGAGACGAGGTTCCCCTCGTCGAAGTATCTATAGCCTTGCATTATAACTTTTATTTGCATATTGGTTATCTTGTTGTAATTAATACTTGAACTTTTTAACAATTCACTCTTAATATTTTATTGTTCAGTGAGATCAAAAATTTTAAAAGTATTTGTTAATTATATTTAGAAAGAACAAAAATGTCATCACCAGCAACAGAGAAATCAGCAACGTTCAACAACATATATATATATATTTTTCTATATAAACGTAAATATAACAAAAATTTCAGTATAAATATAAATATTAAAAAAACAAAAAAGCAAAAAAAAAAAAAAAAACCTCCACAATCGTGTGTGTCTGGATTCACCCAGAAAGAGCCCCTGTACACGTGTCAACTAAGGCGTTACTCCATTGACCCCTAACTCCACAGTCTCTCACAAATCAACAAACAACCACCACCATTTTCTTCCCATCGCCAAATTTAATGCCATTCAGACAAACACACACTCACTCTCAGACAGTCAACGGCCCAGATTTTCCGGTGATCTCACCGGCCGGTCCCCATTAATAAAAAAGCACCCATTAATAAAAAGCACCCCAACTCACGCGAGAGCTTTGTCCTGTCCTCGCCCTTCCTCTTGTAATAAAATCCCCGCCTCATTGCACTAAAAATCTCAGCAAAAGAAAAAATCGATGGAAAATTACAAGGGAGGGCTCAAGGGCTACTGGAAGCGCCACGCCTACGCGCGTCTCGACGGCCAGTCTGGTCACCGCCGCCCTCGGAGGAGCAGAGTCGAGCTCGGCGGCGGCGGGCGGCGGCGGGGGAAGTTCTGGCGAATCAAGATCTCGCCCAGGCTCCGCCTCTTCTCGCGTATCCGGTTCTCCCCGAAGCGGATCTTTGCCCGGATCCGCGACGCCTACGTCAGGATGATGCTGGGGTTCGCGAACTCCGGCGCGATCTCCGGCGGGTTCGGGTACGGCTGCCAGGCCATCAACGGGTTCGGCGGTCGCCGCAGCTCAAGGAGTACGACGAGAAGATGATCGTCCAGATCTACAGGTCGCTGCTCGCGCAGAGCCAGCTCGTCGCCGCCGCCGATGCCGGCGGCGCTGCGGCGGGTGCGGCGGTGGCGGCCCCCAGGATCGCGCCGTGATCGGTAGGTTGACGGTGGGAGGTTGGTTGTAATTTTTTTCGTTTTAGTCGGGTTAAAAGAGGGGAAATAAATTTTATTTAGTTTGATGCGAATTGTATATTAATGCTGTGTGAAATAAAGGTTTAGATCTGTCGCTTTTATTTGGATTAAAAGAGAATTTCCGGCGTTTGATGGTTGTAATATTTTGGGATGGGGATCTCGAGTTGTCAGTAGGTGAAGGGTAAGAAGAATCACATCCATGAGTTTGATGGTTAATTAATTAGTTTCGTCTTAAACAAGATTAATTAATTGACAGTGGTGGATGTAGACATATTAGCATATTAGCCAACAAAAATCTCGAAAATTGCATGTTTTTAATTTTTAAGATATGGTTGTATGATTAATTTGTCGGTAAATCTCTTGCGCATTTTCTCTGTTTTATTTTCTTTTGCTCTTATAATATCCAGAATTGGGAAGTCCCATGTTCATGAAATAGAGAAAGATGACTATTTTAATTTGGCGGGCCATGGTTAAAGAAGAAGATCATGAGAGGGACCTTTGTCAATGACATCTGAGATGACGTTTCTTTTTTGAAGTCAAATATATAATTCAGATTTAAGTCAATAAAAGCAAAGTTCTTATAAATTTCACGTAAAGGACTGTTTTGCTGTTGAAAAATAAAGTCAAGTGAGCTCTCATTGTGTCACATATTCGTGCATTTTCGCTTTTGGAGCAAAACGGTCCAAAGTTTTACACTGTATTTTTTTTTTCAGTTTTTCACAACAAACAAACAAGTAAACAGTCGAAAGAAGAAGAAAAAAAAAAGAATGTGAGATTCACAGTGTGGAAAGAAAAAAATTTAGTTTTTCATCAACTTTTAAAGGAAATAAATAATTCTAAAATATATTAACTATATTTCTTATTTTTTTTATGTTTATCTTGCGAGGAAATTGAGCTTGTTTCAAATTATACACATTTGAGACACATCAGGATGACGAGGTGGAATTAAGTTTCGAAACGACCCGCTCGAATTCTTATCTAAGATTGTTGCAAATAAATAATAGTAATAATAATAATATTATTATTATTAATATAGACGGAAAAAAAAATAAAAAGAGGATGATAATTTCGAGTTTGAAGCCCCATTTCCTCTAAAAAAAAAAATCTCAAAAAAAGAAAAGAAAACTAGAATAATAATGTATTATTATTTATACATTTTTTTAGGGAAAAAATATTTGTGATAGTTGCTTGCTTTTGGTTTTCTATATTTTTTCCCGTTACTCTTTCAATATTGTATTTATTTTTGCTTACTATCTTGGCTAATAAGATATTACAATGCTGTGCACAAGGAAAATGCAAAGGATAAAAGTAGAGGTGTGAAAGCGCACAGACAACAGAGCTAATAAAAAAGAATAGGATAAATTGCAGCAAGTTTAATAGGCTATGAAATTATTTACTGTAGATCCTTCCAGCCTATTAAGTTGTATAAATAATTATCCTTTTCTATTTAATTATTTTGAGATTTTTTTGCGCCAAGCTCTCAGCATTTTTGACAAATGACTCATCTACAAAATCTCTTTACAATAAGAGAAATTTTAGCAAAACTATCATGGTAAAAAAGAGCTTTTTACAATTTACTGTAATAAAACAAAATGGGAAAATAATTAAAAAAAAAACACAAACGACTTGTTGCAATTGAGTTTTCTTTTTATTTTTGTTTAATTTTGATAATGGAAGATTGAGGAGGAGGTAAGCGCATGTTGCGTCCTTCACCCGTTGCCCACACTCAAAGGGAGTGTGACCAAGTTGTGCGTTATTTTATAATTATTCTATTTTAAATTCAAGATTAATTCTTTTTTTCTCCCCAGCGTTTTAAGCCACAAGTGGCCGACTAATTAAAAAATTAGAAAAAAAAAAGGAATTCTCCCTGATGTCCTCAACATTAGGCCAATAGAAAAGTATTATATTTATTCTGCTTGTTCCTCAGCTGTCGACAAAGTATTCTAGAGAAAAGCCGTACGTTGCCACCGCATGTTAAAGATGGTAGGGCCACCATCCGTGAATTGGACCGCATGGTTCTTGTTCAAGTGGCTGGAATTCACTTGGCGGCAAGAGACCATGAATGGATATAATCTGAAAACAAGTTTAAAAATATATATGTCTTAATTATTTATAGATATCAGAATATTTCGCAACATTCACCTCCTTTACTTCATAATTAGAAGAAAAAAAATTAAGCGTTATAACTTAATTTGTTACAGTCTCATTTACGTCAGTAAAAACTGAATCCTCCAAACTACCACTTGTTTATATATTTTCATTTCTTATTTTACTTTTCTACATTGCACCTGACGTGTCTCACCCTTCAAACTTGACCCCGACGCAGCGTAATTCGTCGCGCGATGAGTTCTGTGAGCACTGACGGAGAAATAAGGATTGCGATCATGACTAAAATCCTCACAAAACTTCAAAAGTAGGACATTTTGTGAGGACTGTCACCATGATCGCAGTCATATTTTATGACTTCGATCATTATCACAGTCCTCATAAAGACTCGTATAGAACGTTTTAGTGAATATTGCGATCATGATCACAATCTTTATAAAAGGACTGCGATGATGGTTACAATCATATAAAAATTCAAAAACATGATATTTTTGTGAGGACTACGATCATGATCGCACTCTTCATAAATAATGCATTTTATGAGCACTGCGATCATGATCGCAATCTTCAGAAATATGGTTGTGTGATCATTTTGCGAAGACTGCGATTATGGTCGCAGTCCTCAGAAATAAGACATTTTTGTGAGGACAGCAATCATAGTCGCAATCATCTATACTGTGATTATTTTGTGAGGACTGTGATTATGATCACAGTCCTTAGAAGTAGAGTATTTTCGAAGTGGTGTGCTTTTATTGAAGCGATTATTTAAGGAGATTTTCGTCTTTCGTTGTTGATGAGTGCTTCAGCACTTGACACGTCAGCGTACATACTTACTTTAAAAAAGGTGGTTGAAGCAAACAAATTATGAAGCTAAGTATTTCTTAATTACGATTGAGATGGGGGTGTAGCGAAATGCTTTATATATATATATATATATATATATATATATATATATATATATATATATATATATATATATATATATATATATATATATATGAGGTATCTGTACCTCAGTCACCAGCTGAGAGAACTCTCTCAGTTCGCACTGCGATCTAGTCACAGTCCTAAAAAGTTTCAAATATTCTTAGTCTAATTAGCACTGCGACTATGGTAATAGTCCTCACAAAACACTGCGACCAGGCTCGTAGTCCTTACAAAAATATGACGATCGTGGTAGTAGACCTAACAAAAATATTGCGATCATGGTAGCAGTCCTCGCAAAAAATATTGCGATCATGGTAGCAATGCGATCAGGATCTGTGGTTGATATTCAGCTATGTTGCCGCCAGTTGAGAGAGTCTCTCAGCCGGCGACTTAGGTACACACACACACACACACACCACACACACAGATATATATAATATATATCTGTGTGTGTGTGTGTGGTGTGTGTGTGTGTGTGTGTGTGTGTGTGTGTGTGTGTGTGTATATATATATATATATATATATATATATATATATATATATGGGCTTACTGTACCTCAGCCTGCGGGCTGAGAGAGTTTCTCAGCCTGCGGGACGTGGCTGAATATATGCCACACATCGGTCGCAGAGTGTGGGCGCCAAAAAAATCAAAAAAACCCCGCCTAAACAATCGTGAAACAAATTGACAAAAATACCCCTTTTATATGACGACAGCGACTTCTAGCATTGAAAAGTAAAAAAATATTTCATGGTCGCATACTTAATACAAAATAAAGAATACCGGAGGAAACATGCTATCGTATAGCAATGCGACCTCCTTCAGTACTGTCACCAAAGTCGCAAACTTCTTTCTCATTACGATGGTGATGACGAGGATTAGAAGTTTAAAAAAATTGTATTTTTTTTTTTTTAAAATATATAAATCTGTTTTCTAAAGTTAATTGTGTGAATTACATTTTTACTACTATGTCTTGGTTGAAAATGCTGTACAATTGTTACAAACCTTCATTTTAAATATTTTACGCTAAACGAATATACTGCGACCATGAACGCAGTTAATAATTATATTACTTCACCCTTATAAATTTTTAAAATGAAAGGTTGCGACATTGGTTGCAGTTGCTGAACGCAGACTTAATAAATACACTGCGACCTTGGTCGCAGTTGCTGGACTTTAGTCTTAATCAACAACAACACTGCTACCTTGTCGCAGTTTCTGACCGTAGTCTAAATAAAATAAACGACCGTAGTCTTAATAAAATAAACTGCGACCTTGATCGCAGTTGTCTGTGTTTAGTCTTAATAAAATACACAGCGACCTTGGTCGCAGTTGCTGGTCTTTACTCTTAATCAACAACATCACTGCGACCTTGGTCGCAGTTGGTGGTCTTTATAAATAATCAACAACAACACTGCGACATTGGTCGCAGTTGATGGCCGCAGTCTTAAAAAAATAATCTGCAATCTTGGTCGCTATTGCTGGTCTTTAGTCTTAATCAACAACAACACTGCGACGAGGTGACACGTCACCGCAGCAGTTGCTTAGTCGCAGACTTTGGTCACAGTGTCGACCCTGGTCGCAGTAGTTACTGTTTGCAATGTATCTTATGCGACCTTGGTCGCAGTGTCATCTATGGTCATAATTGTTTTGTTTGCAATGCATGGCTGCGAAAAAGTTCGTAGTTTATTAAAAAAACAAATATGCTTTTTATTATGTCCAGGCATTTATCTCCAGGCATGTGCAAATGATACAAAACGATCTCTTATACAATAAGATTGAGTGTTACAAATACAGCAGTACAAAAGAAGACTAAACATCAAAAAAATCCCTTGTTGACTAAGAGCAATCTTCTTCTTGAGGTCTGGTGGCAGTAGAATCAATAAGATTGAGTGTTACAAAGAAGACTAAACATCAAAGTAGCCAAGAAGACTAAACATCAAAAAATCCCTTGTTGACTAAGAGCAATCTTCTTCTTGAGGTCTGGTGGCAGCAGAATCAATAAGATTGAGTGTTACAAAGAAGACTAAACATCAAAGTAGCCAAGAAGACAAAACATCAATCCATTGAGCCAAAAAGATCCCTTGTTGACTAAGAGCAATCTTCTCCTTGAGGTCTGGTGGCAGCAGAATCCTCCGATTCCAACTGACCCTTCAAAGTGCCGGGATACGATCTTTCGTTTATGAACATCTCTTCACCAGAAGGTTATCCAGTGAGCATGGAGTTTCCTCGATGTCACTTCTGGGGTAAGAGAGGGAGAGTGAGACCTCACAAGGTATGCTACCCACCACTATATCCACCACATCTCCCGCCGCCATACCCACTCTGACCATCCGTTATCAGCAAGCTTGACTGGTGCATCAAGTCAGAGCAGATCTCGGTGAGGATTAAGTCCTCGTCAGGGATCATGACTTCTTCCCTTGTGAACGACGAGGACCATGACTTCTTCCCTTGTGGACGATGAGGTCTATGACTTCTTCCCTTGTGGACGAACATCGATCAAGTTCGTCAATAGGGTCATCTTCATCCATGGAGGCAGGCCCTGTTAGAGACTCTGAAGAAGACGAAAATTCTCAGAGCAATTGCTCTCGAAAGAAAACAGTCTAATTATGTACTGTTAAAGGGAGAGGGTGAGCCCTATTTATAGGCAGCCCATAATAACCATAATTAATGGTTCATTAATCAGAATCGTCGGCATTAATGGTCTCCAACCGCCAGCGCCGGTTTGGCATTAAAAGACATTAACGCCTAAACCCAATGAAGAACCGACGCGTAGACAACCGCTTCGGGAAACAACGAATGGTGCGGGGTTCGTCAACATAGACTTGACGTTAAAAGATCTCATAAAATCTTTATGACAGGTCGCGTCTCACGGACTGACTCCAAGTCGCATCAGACAACAGACAACTTTTCATTTTTCATTTAGATTCAAAAAATGACTTAATCCAAAAAATAACACTTAATAAAACAACACTTACTTAACGCACTGCGACCAAAGTCGCAGTCCATGTAATGCAACCCTAGATTGCAGTTGCTGGCCATCTTTATCAATAACAACACTGCGACCTTGGTCGCATTTAACCATGTACACTGCGACAAAAGACTTTAGCTAAGGTCGCAGTTTAAATGTACAATGCGACCAAAGACTCTGACTACATTATATACAAAAAAATTAATTACTTAACGTACTGCGACCAAAGTCGCAGTCTATGTAATGCAACCCTAGATTGCAGTTGCTGGCCATCTTTATCAATAACAACACTGCGACCTTGGTCGCATTTCACCATGTACACTGCGACCAAAGACTTTGACTAAGGTCGCAGTTTAAATGTACAATGCGACCAAAGACTCTGACTATATTATATACAAAAAAAATTAAACTATAAAGTAAAATTTTATCGCAGGCTGAAAAAATTGATCTGAAAAGATTTTATATTTCAAAAAAAATTTTATCGCAGGCTGAAAAGGAGAAACTAGATCTTTCAAAAAAGAGGTAAAGAAATAGGGCGAAAAGTAATTTATATCCTATAAAGAGCGGCAAAAATAAAAGGGGGGAAAAATAATAATAAACAATAAGGAAAAGTTATCATAAGGGGTATTTGGTAATTTAACTTCAACCTAAAAGCGGGCCGCAAGTCAGTGAGGTGACAAATTGAGCCACGTCACCGCAGGCTGAGATAGTACTCTCAGCCCGCGGGCTGATATACATTTTTCTCTATATATATATATATGTATATATATATATATATATGTATATATATATATATATATATATATATTATATATATATATATATGTATATATATATATGGTATATATGTATATATATATATGTATATATGTGTATATATATATATGTATATATATATGTGTGTGTGTGTGTGTGTGTGTGTGTGTGTGTGTGTGTGTGTGTACACACACACACACAGATATATATATATATATATATATATATGTGTGTGTGTGTGTGTGTGTGTGTGTGTGTGTGTGTGTGTGTGTGTGTATATGTATATGTGTGTGTGTGTGTGTGTGTGTATATGTTGGCAAAAAGGCCCATCGCTCTAGTTTGATGATGATTAACTCATGTAGTTATAGTACTAATGATCTTGTGTTTAATTAATCTCAGATATTTGATCAAGATCTTAGTGGGTGTTTAGCTTCAATAAAGAATTCAAAGTCAAGCTTTGAAACTAGCACGTGTTGATTCAAGAGCTCGCACATCAAGATCGCATCAAGTACTCAAGAGGAGTCTACCTCATCGGATCAAGGTTTGGACCAAGTCAAGAAAGAGGAGAAGATTTTCAAGAGAAGATTTTCAAGAAGACTTGTATCGTGTTTGTAAGTGTCAAGATTTATTTTTAGATAAAATGTAAAGGATAGATTAGTTGGTGGATTGCTCAAGTTTATTACACACACACAAAATTTATATGTATTTTTACCGTTTTGATTTTTAAGCTTCAAAATATACATGTGTTTTATCAAAACTTATTTTAGAGCTTATGGTTAAAAACATAGATATTTCATCTCATATGTGTAGTGGATCATATCCATACACACTTAGCTTCAAAAGTGTTTAAAATATCTTGTTTTTGTATTTGAAAAAGTTTTTGAAAATTATTTTCAATTTGGAGATTGTTTTTGAAAAATACAGATTTTTGTTTAAGGTCAAAATTTCTATATCACAAAAATAGCTCAAAATGTTGTAATATGTTTTGATTTTTAATCAAACATGTTTGTATATTAGAGTATATAATGAATTTATTTTTGTAAAATTTATGAGAATTTATGAAATTTTATTAAAGATAAAAAGACCAAGTTTTTAATCCCTTTCATGGCTGACTAGGTCTTCTGGCGGTCGACCGGGCCGGTCGACCGAGCCAGAGGTCGGTTGATCGATGTGCACAAACGTGCACAACCAAGGGTCGGTCGACCGTCAGAGAGCTCTGCTCTCTATAAATAGCCCCGGTCGACTGGGCAGTGGACCGCTAGGTCAATGCCTAGTTTTCGGTCGATCGTCCGGTCGACCGCTTTTCCCAACGGTCGAAAATCTGACCGTTAGCGGTCGACCGACAACAGCGTCAGCTGCTGATTTGGACCCCAACGGCTAGATTTTGGAGGCTTATAAATTGGGGTTCCCTTGGGCTCTTTTCACAAGATTTCAAGTAGGTTTTCAAGCTAGTTTTTTCTACATCTTTTAGTGTTTATCTCCACTTGTTTTAGAGCTAAAACTTTCATATCAAAAAGAGAGTTTTTAAGAGTTTTTCAAAAGAGATTTCTTGAGTTTTTCTCCACTATTCTATCTAGTTTTCTCACACATACTTGAGCTATCCATTGCTATATCAATTTTATAGGAGAGTTGTTGTGAGAGTGTTTTTAGGTGATCAAAGTATTTAGATCACCAAGTGTTTCATCTTGTATATGAGAGGCGAACTTGCGGGTTCATGTTGTTTCGAGTTCTTGTGGGCGCTTGGTGTAGAGGTGCGACCTCGGCAAGCTAGTGTGCTTGCGCGTATTGTTCTTGCGGGAACAAGAGAGGGACTAGTGAGTCCAAGGAGTTCTAGTGTGAACTCGTTGTAGGTGTTGCGGTACCGAGTGATCCGGTGGGATCGTTTTTAGTGAAAATCCTTCATAGTATTGAAGGCGGGGACGTAGAGTAAGGATGCTCGAAGCTCGAAACAAATCTCCCGTGTTTGCGATTGCTCTCTCTTTATCTCTCACTTGTGTTTATATCTTGCATGCTTATATTGCTTTCATCTTTATATGCTCGATATAACTTGTGCTTAATTGTTATATGCTTGGGATTGTTTGCTCACACTTGTATTCAACTAAGAGAGCCATAGCGGCATCTCAACTCTTATTTAGAGGAATCTTGAGGAGATAGTCTAGAGCTTTTCACCGGGAATTCGGCTACACTCTTGTGTTTTATTTGGTATGTTTAGCATAATAGTTTTTAGTTTGCTTAAAATAGTTTTTAATTCCGTATTATTCATCATTCGATTAGCTTATCACCTATTCACCCACCTCTAGGTGAACTTCACAATACACACACACACACACACATATAGAGAGAGAGAGACTTGTATCCTTCTAAAAGGATTTGAGTCTGAATCCTTCCCACTCAAATACCAACATCCGACATTCGAATACAAGATCCACTCCGTTGAAGTTGATCTATATTATTTCATGTATCTATAAACCAAATTTAAGTGTTTTGAATATTTTTTTCCCATGCATCGAGTAGGGAGAATACAGACCTAAATAGTGAGTTGGTTAGTTTAATGGTGTAGAATATTTGAAACCTAACAAAAATTGATTTGTAGAGGTTTTTAAATGTTTAAATCATAATCAAATATACCGGATCGAGATTTTGTATGTCTAAAGACATAGATCTAATCAACTCACTACTTTCGCCCGTCCATTTTACGCCGCTTGATGGAAGGGCAAAAAGTATTCAAAGATCAATTTCGTTGAAGATGATCTATATCCAACAAGATTGATCAGTTTGGATCGTGGTCCATGATGGCTTTTTTATTGATTTTGACGATTGGACCTCTCTATTAATGGAGAAGGGGTGCTTCGGATCGGGAGTAACCACTAGTGCAGGGCAAAGAGGGGGAAGGACATAAGAAAGAGATAGATGTCATCATTCAATCAATTGATTCATCATGATAGAGAAGAAAAACGGCGCACGGACCCTACTCGAGCTTCGGATTAATGTCACATCACAATTTTACATAGTAAATCTCTCTTTCTTACTGTTCGTTTCTCTGTTTTTACAAAAAATTAAAATTAAAACTTAATCACATAAATGCTTGTGCTTCCTTTTCTTTTTTCCTCTTTCAAGTTGCTTCATTTATGATTTCTAGAACTTCACTGCCAACTAGGAGACAAGAGAAAAGCAGAGAGAAGAGATAAAAATTGGGATATTTCAATTTCTATTATATTAACATCTCTCTGCTAAACAGTAATAACAAATGCTTTAAGGAATTTCACAAAAATTACTGATCTTATTGTCTGATGAGTTCAGTGAATGGTCAAACAATCAAAAACTTTCTAATTCCTAACTCCTTCCAAATTCTCTTCTCCCCGAGGCATTGAATCTTAATTCCTCACTACTTGCCAAACACAACCTTACAATATAAAAAGAGATTTCATCACTGTTCTACAATACTAAAAGATTCACATGTAGCAAATAATTAGAAACGACTCAGTAAATTCTTTGACGTAAATAGGGATGGTAATGGGTCGAGACCCTTTTTTTTTTTTTTTGGTAGTCCAAAGTCTTCAAGCTCTTACAATCTCTCAAAGTTATTCAGCTCGCTAGTTATTCATACTGATATTTGGCCTGACAAATTATGTTAGATATTTGGGTGTAAATGCCAAATTTATTTTAGAATCAAAATCATGACTTATCTTGGATATCGTTTTAACCCTGAGCCTTAAGAAGCTTAGTTTCTTGTCATATTCATGAGTTCAAATCTAATATTTAACTCATATTAATATTATCATATAATTTAGTGTTATTCTATAATTTTTACATAATTTCAAATTTTAGAAATTTAAGGATTAAGTTATCTTAAGAAAGGTTTGTGATTGATTGAGGAATGGAAGAGCTTGGAAAAAAAAAAAATCAGTAAGAAAAAATAGCTTTTTTCTTTTTCTTTTTCTTTTTTATTTTACACAAAATTATAATAGTTTGGGGCAGCCCAAAAACCCCAGGAACGAGCTGACAATGGACAACATTTGGTAAAAGGCTCGTAGTCCAATCTGATGAATATGGGCCACGAATAATTGGCCCAGAGATAGTCCATGAGGACATAGTCAGGCCCAAATGTTCCTTTCAATATCTTTGAGAACAATAAGGTCCAGCACTAATGTTCATGGGCTTGACCAAAAACATAAAAGGCCCGTTAAAATTGTCCAAAGGGCTGATTTGTATCTGAGACACAAGAATTGGCCCAGTATAAACATTTTAGCTTTGGGGGACATTATGAACTCTATTTAATTAATTTAATTTTAATTTTAATCTCATTTAGGAAATGCCAATAGAAAACCAGAGACAGGTCTTCTCTTGTTGTATATACAAATTTTATACTTGACCTACAATCACAAAGCTTAGTGAAGACAATAGTGATATTATTTCTTTTCAAAAGAAAAATGTTCTCGCGTCCCCATCAAGAAGTTTAATTTTGTCTTTGCTGTTCACAGATCATCATCAATCATCCTTAATATCCCCTATTTTTTTCAATAGATGACAACTGTTGCTATGTATTATTTTTAAACATCTACAATCTTCCAAAAAAAAACCTTGGGAATCAACAAAAAGAACAGTGAACAAAATCTCATTAGAGCCTGTTTGTTTGACCTTATCTGATATCACGGGATTCCTAACTGACAACCTCCGATCACATCAGGGTAATTTTTTTGCATTTGGTTCGACCTCCAAGAAAGACATCATCATTGCAGAGAGCCCGTCAAAAAATTAATGTCGCTCTCTATCAGAAATTGTCACGCAAGAATAAGAAATGGGACGGATTTGATACTGTAGCAGTGCTAAATCAGAGTTCGCTGAAAATTCCAAGCGACATGATGTTCACTCAGAAATCTCATTAGACTAACACGTGCCAGTATCTTAGGTGAAACAACTCGCACTTGATGGACAGATGAAATTTATATTAATTAGACTAATACGTACCAATATCTCCACCATTGTAATGCAAACTCTTTAGGAGTCTATAACCCGATTTAGACGTACATTCCTTCTTAGTCTTAACCTCACATCTTAAAAAACATAAAACTTCTAACAAACTATTAAGTTTCATTAGAATGATTAAATGTGTTGTCCTAGGAAAAACCAAAAAAATTGATTCTTATTACTATTTTGAAGTTGTTGAAATGTGTTTTCCTTAGAGAAAGGGGAGCGATATTATTTTCCTATAAAATTATAACAGGATCAATTCACATTTATAACATTTAGAAAATTACATGCATATGCATCTGTAGGTACTAAAATTCTTAATAAATGGATAGTAAAAAAGCCATGTGTCGTTGACTCAAAACACCACTAATTAATCACTAATTTTTCCTGTATTTTTCATAGAATAAGGAAGAATCTTATATCGAAAGTACAAACTAACAAGGGTGATTGGTTAGTTGAGTGGTCTTTATCAAAAAAAAAAAAACAAAAAAATGTACTCATTTGCAATTGGCCTAGTGTTAGGTACAATATGTTATCAACCAGGGAAATGTTGGTCTCATTGACGACGAACCAAAATAGTTGGTCGATCGTTAGTTCTTCATCTTTGGAGTATGGAGACGGAACAAGGGACAGAATAGGTCCTACTCTTGCCAGTTAGAATGAAACTGTCATGTTCAAATCTCTCTCTCTCTCTCTCTCTCTCTGCTCGCTCTCTCTCTCTCTGCAGACTGCTTTTCGCAGTAGGTTATCAACCCATTCTTAGTATAGAAAATAGTTGGTCTTTATTATTCATTTTGCGCGATAGTATGTCGCCAATGGAGTCCTGGTTGTTCGGTTTCTCAGCACTAAAGACCAACTAATAGATATCCTTTCTAAGCCTTTGAGCTCATTAAGGTTTTCTATGCTTAAGAATAAGGTCTCGGTTCTTTCGAACCCGCTTCGCTTACGAGGAGTGTTAGAGATATAAATGACAACACGTGACTCGTGTGAAACATGTGATCCATGTGAAAGAAACCACTTATGAAATCAAGCCGATCCAAAAGTCTCTCCGTGATTATACGAACACATGTGACTCATGACCAGATACTGAAATCTCTCGATGATAATAAGAACACATGGGACTCATGCACCATGTGTTTCCTATTCTCTCTCAGTCAATGTTTCCTACTGTTTCTCTTAAATCAGTGTAAACATGTGACCAATATGTGTTTATATATACAACCAAGAACCATAATTAGTAGTATCTTATTATTGCACAAATAAGTGTTCTTTTTCTTCTTTATTTCTTTGCATGAAAGAATTACTGTCACCAAAGAGGGATCTATAACTTCGATCCAAGCAGTTTATGTTCCTGCAGACGATTTGACCGATCGTGCTCCTGCCACAATATTTGCACATTTAAATGCTGCTAACGTATTATGAAAAGGATTAGCTGCCGAAGTTATTTATCCAGCAGCAGATGCATTAGATTTGAAAACATAAGATAAAGTATGTGTTGTTACACTTGGGAGATCTAAAGGTCATCGACCCATGAGTGTCTCATTGGCAATTTGTGGTTAATTATGCGTGAGAAAAAAGAAGAAAGTTTCTCCCTTTCGCTCTCTCTATCCAATCAAAATCCCCAGTTTGTGGACAGACAGGATGGTTCGATTTGTATTTTCCACAAGTTTTATTATCTTATTAAACACAGGCATAAAGTTAAATGGGTTGGTAGATTGTACATGATTAAATTTAGGTATACATCTTTCCATTATAATGAGGGGATTTGAATTGCATAATATAGAAGAAAAAAGTCATTGAATTTTTTTATGCCACTCTAGCACCTTGTCTATATCCCAATGATAGAGTGGAACAAAATTGAAGCCACTCACAGAGTGATAACAGGGTATCTTTAAGGAGACAAACGAGAAAGATCAAGTAGAGAATACAAAGAATAAACATAAAATTGACACTTTATTGACACATAATAGCAACAATTAACAAGCCGAAGCAAAAAAAAAAAAAAAACTTGTAGCAAAAACAGAGAAACTCTCACTCTAACGTGCGTAACACGCGTTTTGACGACTCCAAACCCATAATGAGGCGAACGTGTGTGGGTCGTAACCAGCATGTGACCCACGTGATCCGCCCAATATGGGCCACAACCCGCCGACTGTCTCTATTGAACGCTACAGGCCCAACTACCTCAGCCCCACTACATCGGGCCCTAGGTATATGCAGACTCTTTCACAAGCGCATTTTATTGATCGGAATCCTACTACAATAGGAACTCTACTTACTCATGAAGTCTATTCGCGCAAGAAAGATAACTGTGGTAACTTGACGAAGGCGTGAAGCCCCACTACACAAACCCTTATAAACACCTGTTAGACCCTGGTGAAAAGCACGCTCTACAAACCCTAAATTTACTACCATACTATTGTCATCAACTGTGAGTCTAAATTGGGTATTGGAGGCGTTTCGACTGGGCCCAAGCCCCTGTCTCCCTAACACTACTCTCTGTGCTTTACAGGTATCGACCGGCAGTCAACTCGTCAACCCGATCCACAAATAGCCTCTCGGTGTTTGCAAAAACATTGGCACCATTTGTGGGATGACATGACTGCTTCGGTCCCATCATTGACGAAAGAAGTTCCAGTCCTCCACACGACGACAAAGAACAATTCTCGACCTACCCTAGAAGAGAAAATCTCTCCCAACAACACTATCAGGATCCCTCAACACCTAGAGGGGCGACAGTACGCGACGCAGCAACAGATCATCGCCTAGATGATGATGTATGTCACGCCCTGCTTCCCAAAATACGAGGAAACGGAGTCGCGACGAGAGTCGGCGACGTATATACGCGAGGAAAATACCTTACGCATACACGCTAAACCTTAAGTAATCCGAAATAAGCTATAACCTGAAACTATAATGAATCATGTTTACTGCAAGATTACATATAGGCATCCACGCATGATATCATATGAATCAAGAACTGGAATAACAACTGAAACTGATATATCGAGACTAAAGAAATAACAGAAAGATAAGAGAGATAAGAATACCAGAATCAGAGAGAGAATCTAGCTCCTCGCGAAGCGCATGATCACACGAACACCTGAACAATAGAAACAAAACGTCCAATATCTGGACGTGCAAATTCAGGGTCGTCAGAAAGCGACCTAGTGAGTGTGTGTGTAAAGAGGACTGCTCGTGCATATAAACAATATACACCGAATAATAACAAGATAACTGCAAATATAGGATAACTAAATAACATAATAAATGAACTGAACAACAACAACATGAATAAATGTGCAGATAAAAGAGAAGTAAAACATCTGTAAACAAGCAACTGATGTCATGATAACGGGGAACAACTAATGTCTAGATGTATAACCTAGCATGTCACTAGTCTGGTATACAGATCTGGTCATGTGTACAATCATATGTCTAACATACTTATATATACATACAATCGGGTAGTTACGGTCAGTCACAATGCATTAACAGTTAATTATCATTTATTATGTCAGCGAACACTAATTGTCACCTGTAATAGACGCATCCTATACTACGCCTACTACACGTGTCAATAAGGGTCCTAAGTTATTCTAAGTTATTGAAACTGATTGGTTGGAGACAATATCTATGCTTTAGGTGGGTCCCGTACATACCCGGGATCACGGCCCAGATGCCTGGCGCTGAATCAGGCCCTACCGCCAGGTAGTCAGTAACAGTAACAGTACTCACAGTATCACTGTGGAACAATAACTCACAGTAACACTGTAAAACAATAACAGATGGAATGTCAGTCATTCCCCGGAACCCTGCAGTGGAACCGTAAGTCGGTTGCGCAACCTGTATCCTAGGTCCACCTAAAATACAGACGCTGTCTCCTCCATCAATTTCCCCAATCCCGTGTAAGTTGTTCGATTACTTTATTATTTATAACAATCAATATCCATGTTATTTCGATTACTGGGATGATACGGTGACGGTAACAATATCAGTACAGTAACAATCAATCAGTAATCGTATACACGGTGAACAATATCAGTAACAGTGAACAGTAGCAGTAACCGTGTATACGATGAACAATAGGACTGTACAGGGTATTACGGTCAAATAATCTTTTCCCAGTAACTTTCAGTAACATGAATTTATACAGTAATAGTCCTGCACCTCTAATCATTATATAATCTCATATTAAACTGATCAAGATCACATCCAATTATAGCCAAGATCATAACTAAGGGTAAAGTCCTCAATCCATAAGAATCTAAAATAACAGTCAGAACAAGAGTTAGTCGACTAGGGGAGGAGCAAGTCGACTAGGGTAGTGGGTTAGTCGACTAACAAATAGGATAAGTTGACTATACAAAGCAATAGTCGACTAATAAGGAAAGGCAAGTCGACTAGTATAAGTATTGGTCAGCAATAAAGGCTACATCACTTTCTGAACAAGCACCTAATCGACTAAGGATATGACAAGTCGACTAATCTAGGATATTAGTCGACTATAGAAAATGAAAAGTCGACTAATGCAGGTTACAGTCAATAAACAGAGAGTCGACAACTTTCCTGGATGGTCACCAAGTCGACTATAGAGTTATGGTAAGTCGACTAATAGGAGTATTAGTCGACTAATAAAAGGGCAAGTCGACTAATAACCCTGCCTGTGAGTATGAACAAGGCACTAAACAAATTCCTACAAATACCCAAAAATGGTGGATATTACACTCGTTATCATCAAGATATGTCACCAGACAATATAACTTAAAATCACTTCACATAGTATAGTTCTCTGACCTCTTTCAATGATCCATCAACCTCAAAATTAACATGTATATTTATTCTAGGACTTATCACAGCTATATCAGTAACAAGGTCAAGTCTCGTTTACGGTATATCAATACTAAGCCTAAGCCAACAACGGCGATCTACCAACACATGAAATGACACTGATACAAGCTCCTATCAACTATGTAATTAAAGTGAGCAATCATGGGTGTCTCATGAAGTAGTACAAGTAGCCAAACTGATAACATATAACAGGAAGCCGCATGAAATGATAAGTGTAATATGTAAATGCATACAGATAATGGTAAATAAGGAAATGCACAAGAACGAACACTCACATGAAATGACGCAGTTTTGGAACCAAATCGCCATCTGGTCTTCACTGCACGAACCGGTACTGATCTACGGATCATCCCATAGATCAGTCTTCGAATCACCATTGTATTGGATCCACAACGGCACGAGTCTAGATCGGGTCTGGGTCTTCTGAAGCTGGGTTTGGATCTCACCGAACAAATCTGAAATGCTGTAGCATGCAGCCAAGACATACAAATAAATATAAATACATGTTAAACACCCACACGTGCATACGGACACATACGCGTATACCCACACACGTACATATACAAGTATACACATACATACATACTATATGCATACATACCTACACTTACATACATATTATATATTTATATAAATAAAACACATGCATGATTAATTAATTAAGACATATATAATAAAACACATTAATTAAGACCCACTTATTAATTACTAAACTAACACACACATAATTAAGGTACACATTCATGCATAAATACATGCATATACATGCATGCATCCACATCATGTACCAAGCACACTCACTCACGCACACACACAAACACACACATTTATATCAACTTCCCAATTATTACAAGATTGCCCTTATACATGAAAATAACACTAACCTCGGGGCAACTTGCGGCGCACCGATGGAGGCTCCAACGGAGGCGTCCGGGGCCTCAGAGGGTGTCGTTGGATAGAGCAGTTCGTCGTGAAGGGTGTGGGTGCGTTCGCGCTCATCTACGATGATCCATGGCGATCCACGGAGAGCCGAAAAATGGCATCCCAGGCAAGAATAAAACACACCTGAATTAATTCACTCCCATTTACTTCAACACAACAATTAATCTACTTATACATATATATAACTTTAAAACTAAATTATATACCTACTTCAAATGAAATGGAAAATCTAGAAGAGAAGAAGTGAAACTCACGCCTGTGCGTGCGCGGCCAGGTGGTTGTGCTGCCGGCGGGGTCTCGGCCAAGGTGGGAGAGCTCGGGGGTTGGGTGTAGGTTCTGAGATGGCTCGGCCTAGGCTGCAGCATGAGGGATAGGGTGCTTGCCGGGCTCCAGTTGAAGAGGGGAGGATCTCGGAGCTACGACAGGCAGCAAGGGTGAGAAGATGGGAGTCCGGGTTGCGACAGAGCTGGGGTGGGCTGCTATGGGTTGTAGGGGCACGGCTATACTGGGCTTGACCTGATGGAGGGAAGGCGGCAACATGATGACAAGAAGAGGGGCGTTTAGCTGTGTAGAGGAGAGGTAAGAAAAGATGATTGGTTTGGATTATAGATAGGATTAGATTTTGTAGTTAGAATTTGTTTAGGATGTTAGGATTTGATTAGGATATAGGATTTGGTGCTAAGATTTAGTTTGAGTCGTTAGGATTGGATGTAGGATTATATGGATAGGATATTGGTGAGTTGGGTTTCGGGTTAATGTGTATAGGTTATAGGGTTTGGGTCTATGCAATTGGGTAGGATTAGGAATCAGTGAAAGAGGAACAATAATAATAACATATATCTATAATAACAATAACACTAATAATAATAATAATAATATAATAATTAAGTACAGTAAAAATAAATACAAAAAAATATACATACAGTATTATTTACTTAGGGATATTACAATGTATATCAGGCCCTGCACCACCTGATAGATAGGGCGGCCATGGGTATCCACCCGCTGAAGAAGAAAACTGCAGAAAAGACTCCAAAACACGCTCGGCTCCCCCACCCGAGAAGCGCGATGAACGCCAGGTCTTCCGAACCCTATCACTTCATCCCCGGGCAAGAATCCTTGGCGAGAAGGAGGACGGCGTGGCTAGTAAGGTGGCGTCCCCTGCATCTCGGGTGCGAGACAGTGATCGATACTTTACTCGGAAAAGAGACGACCGTGTTAATCGTAAGGAATATCGGTCTGAAATATGAAAAAGAAAGAGGTCTGAAGACACCTCCTACAATGAACCCGAGAAGACAATGATCCATTGATGTTGCACATGCAAAAAGTACCTCGGCCTAAAGGTCTCAAGATCCCTGACTTGGAGAAGTATGACGGATCCGAAGAATCTACTGTATGACCCGGGAAAGAGGGAGACAGTGAATTGCTGTAAAAGTTTTCCTTGAATCAAATGATAAGGATTACAACAAGAACTGTTCCTTCCGGTTACAAGGGAGGGAGAATATTGAATCTTGAATTCCCCCTTTGTTTAAGGCTGGGTTCTTCGTGTGGCGGTGGAGAGTGAATCTTGTTCTCCGTTGACCAGATGACCGTCCTTCAGGGATCTCCTCTTCGGCCGGTAGAAAGAGTGACACAGCTCTGTCTACCAAAACTCTAAAAGAGAAGGTAGGCGAAAGCTAGCTCGTACGCAGCGAACTTGCTGAAGAGTTGATCTGTGTCGCCCTCTGTCTAGGGGTGCCACCGGATACGGATTATCCGCGGATATCCGTATCCGAATCCGCCTCCAATCCGGATACGGATATCATTTTTTCACATCCGTCAATATTCGTATCCGTATCCGTATCCGAAAGGTAGGAGCGGATACGGATATGGTAAAAGTAATATCTTATTCGTATCCGATCCGATATCCGAATGTTGCGTGCTTCATAATGATATCGGTATGGAGAAGACTATTCTTCAATGGAATAAGGTATTAAATTTTGATATTTTGAGTTGGTGAAAAAGTAATAGTGAAAATTATTCGATTCTTGTAAGAGCACCACATGATATTTTGAGTATTTCGACATCAACCATGGCATCCGAATCGACATTTAGCATCGGAGGACGTGTTATCTATTGTTATAGAAGTCAAATGATAATGAATACGATGAATGTATTGATATGTACACAATAATATCATAGTATGTATCACATTTAATATTGTAGTAGATGAGATAAAAGTAATATAAGTATTTCTGTTTAATTTATCGTTAACCATATCCATTTTTAATATATCCGATTAGTATCCGCATCCGATCCGCTAATATCCGATTTATATCTGATATCCGATTTTGGCGGATACGGATATCATTTTTTCACATCCGCCAATATCCGTATCCGTATCCGTATCCGAAGGTTGGGTGCGGATATGGATATGGTAGAGGTAATATCCGATCCGTATCCGATCCGATGGCACCCCTACCTCTGTCTCTCTTCGTCCGATTGTTCTCTCTCTGATCTCCTCCTTCTGATTGCCGATCGCCGATTTCCAATTGCTGATTCCCCCAACCTCATAGTAAACGAGGCTATTTATAGAGGTCCTAGGGGTGAACGTGCCCCCTACAAACGCTCCACAATGAGGGCTAACTTCCCCGCTACATGGGCGGTAACTAACCCACGTGCCTGCGAAAGACACGCCACGATGGGGGCTGATTTCCCTTACGCGTAGGCAGGGATTGGTCCCTTAACCAAGGCGGTTATAACTGAGACGCGGGTGTCAGGCCGACGCGCCTTGATGCTGAGACGCGGGTGTCAGGCCGACGCGCCTTGATGCTGAGACGCGGGTGTCAGGCCGACGCGCCTTGATGCTGAGACGCGGGTGTCGAGCCAACGCGCCTTGATGCTGAGACGCGGGTGTCGAGCCAACGCGCCTTGATGCTGAGACACGGGTGTCAGGCCGACGCGCCTTGATGCTGAGACGCGGGTGTCGAGCTAACGCGCTTGATATTTTGAGACACGGGTGTCGAGCCAACGCGCCTTGATGCTGAGACGCTGGTGATAGTCCCTCGCGTCTAGAGCTTGAAACTTTGCTTTTCAATAGCTTGTCCTCCAGTAACTTTTGGACAGCCTACAGAACCCCCTCCAAAGTTTTCGATATTCCGCAGTTAACTGGGACGGATTTCGAAATACTTTAGATTTTAGCCATATTTGCTTTCATGACTGGACTGTTAGTGCTCCGGGTTTAATTTTATTTGGAGTTGGTCTTCGTGAGTGTACTGTTTGAACACTTTGAAGCCACCAGAGTTGATCATGTTGAGTGTCTAGATGCACAGTCTAAACCTCCCCGATTGCTTTTAGTCTGTCACGGGTGTGCTTTAAGCCAGAGTGGTTGGTCGTCTGCTTGCGTCAGTGTACTGTTGAACTGATTTTACAGAAGCAGGAGGCCGAACGCAGGTTCTTTTCAAAAAGCCAAGATAGTACTGCTTTAAAGACGCTATTTCTGTAGGGTGCGTCCTTTGGCAATGGAAACGCGCCTGATCTTCCATGAGGCAGACGCGATGTTGGGCCCGCTGGGTCGGACGCGGGCTTTGTAGAGAGACGCGACCTTCCGAATGCATTTATGGAGATGCTGACAGGGCATGTCCATCTAAGAGGTGCGTCCCTTGGGTGCGAATCTGTGCCGTGTGATGATTACGCCGCCAGCTGGCCTGGGGAACGGGCAGGATTTCACCTTTTGGCGCGCGGACTTCTCGGTTCATTAACTGAACCGCGCCACGTGTCAAATGACGACTCGCTGCGGAGTCGTGACGCATGATCTTCGCGATGATTTGTTCCACGCGTCATGCGATGATTCGCTGCAGCTTTTATCGGGTCACACGCCGCGTATCTTTGCGAATCCTTGTGCCTATAAAAGGCAACAGTCAGAGAGACCTCTTTTCTTCTCTGAACGCACTTGCTCAAGAGAGTTCTCTTCTTCCTCTGTTGAACTGTTCATCTCCATTACTGGATTTTTGAACTGTTCATCTCCTTTTTCTGGAATTAAAGATGGCACCCAAGACCAAGCCAACCGCCTCTTCTTCACGGGCGACTGCCGCCGAGGTCCAGAGGGGCGCTTCCTCTGCGCAGGATGTCGCTTTCCCAAATATAATGCCTTTTGGGCGTGGATTTCGCCATTAACGGGAGCTCATAGAACCCTAAAAATCCTTAACACAAAGTATAACTCGTGTTTGATTCTCAGACGCGGTCTCAGACGCAGTCTTTGAGTTGATAACCGAGGCACGGGTTTGGACCCTCGCGCCATCGGGTCCTGCGTTTCGGATTCTTCACTTAGAATATTTCTAATTGTGAAGGGTTCAGACGCGGACTTGGTTTGCAGAACGCGGATTTGATCCTTGTGTTCTGTTCCATCAGCTGCCGATTTTAATGAATCTGGCACCTGAGTCCAAGCAATTAGAAATCTGGGGGTGTGAAAGGAAGGGAGTTACCCTCCTTAACTTCTGGCGGTTGTGGTGATGGAAGGGTTAAGGTGGATAACTCCCTTCTTTTCGCACCCCAGAAGCGACATCAAGGACATTCCATGACCTTCTGGTGGTGGAGACGCGGATCCTGCAGGTCTGGACGCGGGTTTGATAATTCCTGCGTCCAGTATCTCTTCTGTGTTTGGACGCGGTTTCGTAGGTCTGGACGCGGATTTGATAATTCCTGCGTCCAGTATCGTTTGGACGCGGTTTCGCAGGTCTGGACGCGGATTTGATAATTCCTGCGTCCAGTATCTCTTCTGCGTTTGGGTTATGAACACTTAGCATTTAAGTATCTAACTAAGTGTCCTTTTCTTTTGCAGTGCCCCATCCTTCTGCCTCACTCGCCAAGACGCGCCACTTTGGACATGTAGGTGGTGCTGACGGGACTTGACCTTTGTGCTACGAAGGACTGTCCCTGTGACTGCTGACCAGTCGCAGGATCGCAGGGAGAGGCTCTCTAATGTTGACATGAGAACTCTTCGGGTACTTATGACCGATGCAGCATTCACAACGGATGCTCACGTCAAGCTGGAGAAGCCTGCCTTCTTCTTCGGAGATCGTATCAACGATGGCGGCTATCGTGTGTATGACGGAACTTATAAATGGCTCCGTCAGATAAAGGGTGGAAGATTCTTTCTTCTGGACATGGAGAGGATGTTCCCGCTGTCCTACTTCCAGCACATGTCCGTCCCTCGGAAGATGGAATGGGACATTTCTCGATATGTCCCTGAGATTACTCTCGGTGATTTGGGTTCCCATAAAGTACACCGTCATGATAGCCATGACAGGTCAGTTCTCGGCCTTTTCCCTGGGTCGCGCAAGTCTGAGGTTCCAGTTGGAGAGATACCACAACTTGGCACTACCTTCCTCAACTCGTTCATGGAAGCGGAGGGTGATTATCCGGTCGGTTTCCGTCCGCCCGGGTGGGTCCATTCCACGGAGAACTACTGGTGGGGCAGGATGGTGGGTTTCGTCCTCACCGATCTTGAGGATCTGCTAAAGCGTGTGGGACTGTACCCGGCGGTCAGGGCCGTACAGTGGGGTGTCCCACCAGGCTTTCATAACTTTTTCGGGATCCTGGAGCGCTACAATCCTCTGACGGGGACATTCTTTACCCCGGTCGGAGAGATGGGCCTTGCACTGCACAAGCTACATGAGGTCTCGGGGCTGGCAACAGGGGACATTCCCTATGAGGAATATGTCCCGACCACTGAGGAGCTCCACCTCTTGAAGAAAGAGTTTCCTCGGGTGTACGAGACTTACTGGGAAGTGATGTGTCACTTCCATATTTGCGGTCAGATAACCTCCTGGAGGGCGCAGGGAGTCAAGCAACTGTCTTGGGCCAGTTACTTATTCAACGATGTCAATCATAAAGACAATCCGATAACCCGACTGGCTCCCAGTTCCGACAGGGAGATTGAAGACAGGATCGACAAGGCTTCTGAGGGCTTCTACACCACGGTTTCGAACGAGGACGGTTTCGACCCTGACCTGGTTTTTGAAAGCTTCCACCATCAAGCCTGGACCCCTATCTCCGATAGGGCACTGTTGGCAGGCTTCTTGATGCTGTGGCTGAAGCGTTGTGTGGTGCCCACGCTGCCACATGAAGCTATTGTTGCTGACGTGGTGTACCCGGCGGTGCTCCTGGCTCATGGTAACCCTATAGCCCTTCTTCCGGCCGTGGCGGCTGGCATTCAGAGCGGGTTGCGGGCGCTAACCAAGAGTTTCTGCGAGGCGCCGAAAACTGTCGACTCCCACGGCAAGCCGTATGTTGACTCAAAGGGGAATCCGACGGTGAAGCGCCCCAAACCTTGGATCGAGCTGCCTTATACGTACCTCATAGCTTGGTACGTGATGCACTGCCCTTCTCTGATGACGGCGGTGCGTTGGAGGGAGAGTTCTGTCCCTTTGTACAGCGGTTGGAGGATTCGAGCTGGCGTGATCTTTATATATATTACGTCCGAAAGCGACTTTCAGATCCTGCGAATTACCAGGTCCATCTCTGCTTCCCCGAGATCTCTGGTGCATCTTTCGGGGATCTATTTACTGATTCCGCGGGCCCAGATGGCTTCACGAAGTTGTCCGCGGGAGTCTTCTGGTGGTTGATCAATATTCGGCCCGGATATGTGTTTTCCGGCAAGGGACTTCATGCACTATCGAGCCGTATATACCGAATCATTTCGCTCGACAGTTCGGCTACGATCAACTCTATGTCGGGAATCCCAATGCTCGACTCGCCTTCGAAGGGAACTTGTTCGAAGGTGCTCGGGCTTGGTATTACAGTATGGCCGGAGGGACGGAAGCAACTTTCCGTCTACCTATCGAGGGGTCCAAGTGCCGTATGAGCTTCAACTTCTGCACTTGGTATTTCCAAGCCATCCAGACATCAGACTTTGTTCCGGCGTCTTCATGTATTGAGAGCATCAATGCAAATCTCGAGGCAAGGTCAGAGTCTGGTAAACACTCAAAACTCACCGACCAGTACCTGAAGGCCCAGAAGGAGGTCGGGAGAAGATCGGGAAGGGAGTCACGAGCAATAAGGGAGGAGCCGCGACCAACAAGGGAGGAGCCGCAAGCAGCAAGGGCGGAACCATGAGCGACAAAGACTCGACAGGTGGTAAGCAAGCGTCGTCAGCGCTCTGCTTCAACTGCTGAACCTGCTCCCAAGAAGGTTCGGAGAGACTTGACAACCGAAGTCTCCCGATCCGAAGACACCCCTGCTGTCGTTGAGGTACCGAGGGAAGAAGATATAGTTGAAGAGGATGTTCCTTTAGTCCGTGCCCCTAGGTCGAGCAGCAGAGACCGTAGGTCTACGGAGGAAGGGGAGCTAGTTGACAGAGCCACCACCGCTGACGAGGATGAGCAGCTAGAGGTCGACATCATGAGTGGAGGAGATGTCGAATATTCCGGGGATTTCAATTCAACCCGGGTTTTTACTTGCTCATGAAGGAGAGATGAGGCACAGCAACCTGAGTCGCCTTGTGTCTTCATCTCCAGTCCTCGGACAGTTGACCCAGTCCTACCACTGGGGTAATTGGTGGCAAGGCTCCGGCTGCAGAAGTCTCGCGCGGGGCGCTATCGTCTTCCTCACTCTCAGGGGAAAGCGATTTTGAAGACGAGGTCGACTACGGCGATGAACCCATTCTCCTGATCCGAGTAAGTTCTCCCACATCTCAGAGGAAGAAATATACGGGGGTGAGCCATCAACGGTATCACAGCTGGCGATTATTCCCGCTGAAGGTACTCTTTTCACCTTTTGACCTAATTTCCTTTTCATTTTGAAGAGGATGTTTTAACATTCTTCTTTTATGCTGCAGGGTTGGCCGGGGACATTGAAGCTGTGATCTCCTCGCATATCGAGGAGACGGTAAAAAAGCTGACCCAGTCCGAAGGAGTCAAGGCTTCAGTTGCCGAGATAACTCCAGAGAGGGCAACTACTGAAATTGGGGAGCCTTCCATTTTGCCAGAAGAGGAGGCAACCCCTAAGGCTGGGGAGGAACCCACTCTGCCTAAAGGGGAGACAAGACAGGAAGAGACACTCCAGGAGATCCACTCCCGGATCCGCCAGGACGACATCTCTGGACCTCCCAGAGGTTGCGCTTACTACTCCATCATTAGCTGTGGAAGCTCCTGCAGCGATAACACTTCCGGAAGCGCCAGTGGCCAGTCTCGCTCTTGCCGTATCGCCGGTCAGCACGACTCTCGCGCAAAAAGAGCCGGCTTGCACCCCTTTCTTCATGATAGAAAGGGGGTCGGGGAGTACCTCGGGTGATGACACCATGGATTTCCTGACATGCAAAACGGTGCAGCAGTTCCTTGACGCGATGCGATCGTGCATCGATTTTATCCTGTCTGGGCGTAGCTCTTTTGACTTTGCCCGGACGTTTCTTGGAAACATGGCCGGTAACATCGAATTAACCGGAGGCTCCTCGCTTGCCAAGTCGTGTATGCTATTGGTGGAGCGATTGGGAAGTGACCTGAAAAAGCTGAAGTCTTTGGACAATGCTAGTTCTTCTCAAGAAGCCCAGGTTATCTTGACTAGGCTCCTAGCCACCCAGGAACAAGAGCGACAGGAGGTGGAAGCACAAGTTGCTGAAGAGGTCCGCAATCTCGAGTGTTCCCAAGCTGAATGTCAGAAACTGGCTGACGATTCAATGGAATCCGAGTTCATTCGGCAAAACGCGGAGCTCGCCATTACCAATGCTCGGTCTGCCATCGCTAAGGCGGAAGCCATGATCGCGGATAATGAGAGGACGCTTGCCACCGTCCGGAAGAGGCTGGAGGAGCAACAAGCTGCGAAGGCACGAGCTGAAGAAAGCCAGACCATTCATTCCTCCAGGTTGGAATCTCTGCGAGCACAGCTGGCTGCAAAACCCTTTTTATCTGAAGAGGAACTGCGGGTCCAAGCCATGATGGAGGCTGAGAAGGCACGTCAGCACGAGATGCATCGTCTCAGGGAGCGTATCCGTTCTTTGTCGGATCAAGACTTTTAGCCTTTTCCCCTTCTTCCCTTTTTTTGTAAAGAAGAGGACACTCTATTAGAGTGTTTGTATCCACTTTTACTATTTTCGATATAATAAAAGTTTTTTGAAGTTTTTGTTCCATCTTCTTTGTTTAACTGTGGATGAATTCAACTCCCTGATCACTGGCTGTGAATACTGAACTTAGGTAAGACTAAGTTCTTTCAATGAGATGCGGCGTCGAGCTTGATGAGACGCGGCATTGATCCATAGAGTGAGACGCGGTCATCCGTCCATTGGAGCTTAGATAGAACTAAGTCCTTTTGATGAGACACGGCGTCAATCACAGGGTGAGACGCGGTCATCATTCCATAGGAACTTAGACTTCACTAAGTCCTTTTGATGAGACGCAGCGTCAATCACAGGGTAAGACGCGGTCATCAGTTCATAAGAACTTAGACTTCACTAAGTCCTTTCGATGAGACGCAGCGTCAATCTGTGGGACAAACGCGACTTTGAGTAACGCGAATTTGTCCTGTCAATGAAGACGCGACTTGAGCGGATGTGAGGGATGCAGCCTTGTGTATTTTCCACTAATCTCAGAATGGACTAAGTGCTTTCCCTTAGAAAGGGCCCCGTTTGCTGAAGGGACGCGACTTTGAGTCACGTGGACGCTCCTTTAAAAACGCAGGTGAACGCCTTCCAATTTGAGGAAGGTGACGCAGATTCTTGGACGCGGCTTTCCCATCTGCGTTCAATGCAGCCGGACGTGGCATTCCTATCTGCGTTTAATGCAGCCTGACTTAAAGATTTTCAGAGATCTTTGACCGTCAAGTCTTGGACGCGGCTTTCCCATCTGCGTTCAATGCAGTCGGACGCGGCATTCCTATCTGCGTTTAATGCAGCCTGACTTAAAGATTTTCAGAGATCTTTGACCGTCAAGTCTTCGCTGACGATTGGGAAACAGGGTCATCCGTTGTTTCCCGAAGCAGTTGTCCACGCGTCGATTTTCCATTGGGCTTGGGCGTTAATGCCCTTTAATGCAAAACCGGCGCTGACGGTTTGAGATCAGCGCCTGCGATGCTTCCCGAAGCGACGTTCCACGCGTCAGCCTCCCGTTGGGTTTTGGCGATCGTGCGGTCATTAAGGCCGGCGGTTTTAATTAATGAACCATTAATGACCGTTATCAGGAGTTGCCTATAAATAGGACTCACCCCTTCTCTTTAACAGCGGCTGCTTAGACCGTGCTCTGTTTGAGGACGAGTACTCTGAGGGACTCTGCCTTCTCCCTTCAAGGACCCTATTAGGGGTTTGCCTCCATGGATGAAGGTGCCTCTGTGGATGAAGATGACCCAGAGCTTTCATGCTTCTGTTTGGTCTCTTCAATGGATTATCACTGTCAAGTGATTTCAATGGCTGGAAGCGTCTCTTTGAGCACTTTTTACGTCTGCGTCTCAACGCAGACAGTTCAACTCTTAACAGAGGCTTCTGCGGGTATGCCATGCCCACTTACCATGACATTTTAGATCCAACCAAGTTTGAATTTCAGTATACCCCTTAAAGAGATATCATCTGGACCTTCTTGTGAAGTTGTGGTTGGCGCATTCCTTCTGGAATTTACGCCGCCGACTTAAACTTCCTTGAACGCGAGTACAGAAGTCTTTGGTACTTGGCCGCGGCTTTACTCATGAAGCTCGCGTTTTAAGGCCACTGACTTGGATGAATTCCAATTGGGCTGCAATTTCAGACCCGAATCTTGCAACTCCTGTTTATTCAACAGGGAGATGGCAGTTTTCGGCGTTTGAAGTTTTTCGCGTCTTGTGTTTTTAGGCGCGGGAGTAAGATGAGGCTGTGTTTGAATCCTGTGTATTCCACAGTTCTAATTCGCGTCTGTCTCTGTTGGCGCAGTAGTAGTTTGACTTGCTGCGCGGGTCATTCCCGCGTCTGCAACCTTTGACAATAGCCGCGTCTGTCACTTAGTTTTCTTTTGTTGAAGTACACTAAGTTCCAGATTGTCTGATTCCCTGTTTGCTTTTTTTTGCAGGTAGGCTTGGTCATCCTTCTTCATGTTCGCTAAGTCCGTGGGAGAATATATCGGACGGCGAACTTGTTGATGTTCGTCCACAAGGGAATATATTATGGTCCTCGTCGTCCACAAGGGAATATATTATGTCCCTGACGAGGAATCGACTCTCGCCAAGGTCTCTTCAGATCCACTGCACCAATCATGCCTGCTGGCAAGAGATGGTCAGGGTAAGTATGGCGGCGAGGGGGTTACGGTGGACACGGCGGCAGGTAGGATCCTCTTCCTCTCCCACCCCAGAAGTAACATCAAGGACTCCTCATGTCTGCTGGATGGTCTGCTGGGGAAAGAGATGTTCATGAACGAAGGGTTGCCGGACTTCCTGCTTCCACCGGATCTCAAGAACACCATTGCTCTTAGCTTAGTCAGCTAGGGCTCTTTCGATGTTTACATCATGCATCGTGGTGTAACCAGCTTTTATTGTAGCCACAAAACATCGCGCACTTGGAATCAGACGCGGCTTTAAGGAGTGAGTGCATCCTCTGAGAGAGAGGGGGGCTTCTTTGTACTCCTTAATTGTAACACTCCATCTTATTGTAAGAGAGCGTTTTGACTGTAACACTCAATCTTATTGTATAAGAGAGCGTTTTTTGTATCACTTTCATGTACCTGGAAATAAATAAAAGTGACACTTCTCTTTTTGCCTCTTTCATTGTCTTGAACTTTTTGTCTTTAGTTAGACGCATAGAAGCAAAGAGTCTTTGACTTTGTCAAAATTATGATGAAAATTTTAATAAGTCAAACTTTGTGGAGAAAGATCCTATTTCAGGAACTCTCATGATACTGTCAGAGGTGTAATATTAACTTGACAGAGGTGAAATTTTGATGGGCCTGCCACTTTATAAGAGAAAGTGACAAGTAGAATTGGTACCCCCAGGGAGGGTGAACTTTTATCAAGTGTTTGGGATTAACTTGATTGAGCTCAACTGGGGATTTGATGGAAACACTGTTGATGGTGTAGTATTA